>CAUYON010183368.1:0-10690 GCA_963573935.1 Arctocebus calabarensis | reverse complement strand
AGCTGGCGGGTACGAATCCAGCCCCAGGGCCCGCCAAACAACGACGGCTGCAACCAAAAAATGGCCAGACGTTGTGGCGGGCGCCTGTAGTCCCAGCTACTTGGGAGGCAGAGGCAAGAGACTCGCTTGAGCCCAGGAATTGGAGGTTGCTGTGAGCTGTGAAGCCACAGCACTCTACCCAGGGTGACAGCTTGAGGCTCTGTCTCAAAAAAAAAAAAAAAAAGGTACTCTACGAATCAGTGAGAAGAGATGAAAGAACTATCAAAGGCAAATGGTCTGGTGAAACCCTTATATCCTTGGGTCCTGAAGGCCATATGGGCCTGAATATGTAGTACTATTTAGTTTTGATTTTAATAAAAATCAAAATGAATCCAATGCCATTTGGAATACAATACAAATTTAACAAAAAGGAAGTAGATCAGCAATATTAAACAGTCCAACTTGATTTCCTTTCTTAGTACTGCTGACAGAGTATCTATGGTATTGTATGCAGGAGTTACTTAGACTACACTTAATCTCAGCCAAATGGCAGAGAAGGATGCAGGAGTTACTAGAATGGACTCAAAGTCCCTCCACTTTGAGGGCTTGCTGCCTATAAAGGAAGCTGTCCTGCAGATTGTGATCGTTACCAAATGAGAAGGAAAAAAAAATAACTTAATTAAGTGTATTGAGGGGAAAAAACTGCCAGTATTTTATGTTGGTTTTAGACTTCTGTGTTCCTTTCCTACTCTGAGAATACTGTTATTTCAAAAGAGCAGCGTTAGCGAAGCAGCACGACGTAGTAGCCAAAAGCGTGGGCTCTAGAGGCAGACCACTGGCTTTGAATTCTAGCCGTGTGGCTTAGTACCACATGATGTATTGCAAAGCCATTTTCCCTAAAGTATCAGGTATCTGCCAAATAAAATAGTGTCTACCTCAGAGTTGACATTACATAAAATGATGTACATAAAACATTTACCACAATGCTTTGGTACACAGGACATTATACAGGGTGGCTATAAAGTTCATGTGCATTTTAAACAGTTACAACTGTTTGAACTATTTACAGTTAGTGTAGTTTAGTTACAACTATTTAAACTGCACATGAACTTTATGGCCATCGTGTGTAATAAAATTAATAGTTACAAGGATATAAGAACCTTTGCAGCAGTGTATTGATGCCATGATTTTATATGTTACCACCACAATCCATAAGGCATGTTTTTTTGTTGTTTTTAGACAGAGCCTCACTTTGTCACCCTTGGTAGAGTGCATCACAGCTTATAGCAACCTCCAAATTTTTGGACTCAAGCGATCCTCTTGCCTCTGTTCTTCAACTTTGTTTTTTTTGAGTCTCACTATGTTGCCCTTGGTAGATTGCTGTGGCGTCACAGTTCACAGCAATCTCAAACCCTTGGACTCAAGCAACTCTTCTGCTTCAGTTTCTTCATTTTTAGTAGAGATGAGGTCTCACTATTGCTCAGGCTGGTCTCAAACTTGTGAGCTCAGTCAATCCACCCATCTTGGCCTTCCAGAGTGCTAGGATTACAGGCGTGAGCCACCTCACCCAACCCATGTTTCTCTTTATTAGCCCATTCATAAATTGCTGACAAATTGGCAATTAGTCAATCTCTTCGTTGTTTTATTCACATCCCCATATATTTTAAATATTTAACTAGGCTAAGCACAGTGGCTCACGCCCATAATCCTAACACTCTGGGAGGCCGAGGCAGGTGGATTGCCTGAGCTTACGAGTTCAAGACCAGCCTGAATCAGAGAGAAACCTCATCTCTAAAAATAGCTGGGTGTTGTGGTGGGCGCCTGTAGTCCCAACTACTTGGGAGGCTGAGGCAAGAGAATCATTTAAGCCCAAGAGTTTGAGGTTGCTGTGAGCTGTGACACCATGGCATTCTACCAAGGGTGACAAAGTGAGATTGTCTCAATAAAATAAATATTTTAACTAGAAATTATAAAATTAGATAGTTGGGTTTTGGGGGTTTTTTTTTTGATTTTTTTTTGAGACAGAGTCTCACTTTTCCACCCACACTGGAGAGCTGTGGCGTCATAGCTTACAGTAACCTCAAACTCTTGGGCTCAGGTGATTCTCTTGCCTCAGCCTCCAGAGTAGTTGAGGCTACAGGCATCCACTGCAATGCCTGGCTATTTTTGTTTTTTAGCTAGAGGGTCTCACACTAGCTCAGGCTGGTCTCAAACTACTGAGCTCAGGCAATCCACCTGCCTTGGCCCCCCATACATAATTGTTTTTAAAAATACTTTCAGGCATATCACAGAAATATGTATTAGAATAGTAAAAGTGCAACATGTTGAAAAAATAATACCGACACATTTATCAATTTTAATAATTACAAATAATAATATAATTTATTTGAAATAAATTTTTAACCTTCTTTTGGGTTTGTCTTTTATCTATCTCTTAAGGTTTTTATTTTTCTTTAACTTCTTACAAACCCACTATCTTATCTTGTGAAAGCACCGTTTATGTGATTTACTTCTAAAAGTAAATTCAAGGAGGTATGTTGTTTGCAATAATAAGTTAAACTGCATTACAGTTACCAAAATTAAGAACTTAAGGACTGTCTATATCTGAAAAATTTGGTGTCCCCTCCCTATTTTCAGATGAGAATGTCTGATTATCCCAGCCTAAGTCGGGTTCACTCCTAGTCCAATGAATTGTGGAAGGCAGTTGCAGAGAAAAAGACATGAATAACATAGGAACAGCAATTGGCTATTTCTCTGCTGGTGCCAGAAAGATCCAGAAAATACTGAAGTGGAAAATCAGTGTTAAGGATCTAAGGAGGCCCGATGGAATGACGTCGCCTTAGACATTTTAAGATAGCTTGTAGCTGAGTACATATTAAGTAAAAACTACCTCATTTTATTTTATTTTATTTTATTGTAGAGACAGAGTCTTACTTTGTCGCCCTCGGGAGTGCCGTGGCATCACACAGCTCACAGCAACCTCCAACTCCTGGGCTCAGGTGATTCGCTTGCCTCAGCCTCCCGAGTAGCTGGGACTACAGGCGCCCGCCACAACGCCCAGATATTTTTTTGTTGCAGTTTGTCTGGGGCCGAGTTTGAACTCGCCACCCTTAGTATATGGGGCCGGCGCCCTACCCACTAAGCCACAGATGCTGCTCAAAACTACCTCATTTTAAATGAAAAGTTGCTCATAAATATTTTTATAAATGGGGTCAAAGTAGAACCAGTTGATTGTGTAACATTAGACTATCCCTTTCTAACCTGACCATTATTTTGCAGTATTAAATCAATACTCTTCCATGTCAGAGGAATTCAGTTTTGTATAGTTCTACCCTCTCTCGCACCTAACGGGAAAGTAGGAGAGCAACAAAGGAGAACATACTAAAAAAAAGGAATACTGGGCAGAGCCTGTGGCTCAGTGCATAGGGCACACTCTACCAAGGGTGACAAAGTGAGACTCTGTCTCAAAAAAAAAAAAAGAAAATGGAATACTGGCTAAACATCAGTGATATTGTCATTATGTTCATGAAGATGTATATACTGACAAATTTCCCACATGTTACACTAGGCTCTTAAAAATAGCAACATAGTGCAGCCGGGTGCAGTGAGAGTGGGGAGAGAGGAACCCAGGCATCTGGCCAGTGGGTTTCGCCCAGAGGCTTCCCTTTGGTGATACAGGAGGTCAGTGAGAGACTTCTGGACCCCACTAGGAGGACAGAAGCGGTGGAAAACTGGCAACTCCCTTCCTCGTCCTTTCTCTTCCTCCTCCTGCTCCCCTTTCTCTCTCTCTTGTTCCCTCCTCTCCCTCCAGACCTCAGTGCCCTTGTCATTAATAAACTAATATCCTCTGAAGTTCTTTCCAGACCTCAAGAATTCTGTTTCAAAACTTCTTGCAAGGTCACTGGAGCTCCTTCTGTGCCCACCATATTCCTCTAGACACTTCTTGCAAAGCAACTGAAGTGAAGAAACTAGAGAACAAGATACATGAAAGGCAGGGTACATGCTGGCCATGTGAAGAAGTTCCCCGAAGTCAAACACAAATGGAAATAGGACCTGAGGAAACAAAACAAAACCCTAAATTAGCAAGGGAGGAAAACGTTTTAAATTTTTACATTTTTTTAATCTCAAGGCAAGAGTATTCTCAACTTGAGTTGGTACTGTAGATAATATATTAATTTTGTTAGCTGAAGAATATGAAGGGATAGCTGGGTGTTGTGGTGGGCGCCTATAGTTTCAGCTAGTTGGGAGGCTGAGACAAGAGAACCACTTAAGCCCAAGAGTTGGAGGTTGCTGTGAGCTCCAACAACCACAGCATTCTACTGAGGTCAACACAATAAAACTCTTGTCTCAAAAAAAAAAAAAAAATATTATGAAAGGAGAGCTACATTATGAGAGAACTAGTCTGAAAACTTTTACTACATCTATCAGGCAAATGTTTGTTAAGTACCAGCCTTCATTCACCAAACAACCACAGCTGTTGGTTCAGGCACTCTTCTATCTGAGGGTCAAACAAAGATGTATTAGGCATGGTTGCTTTCTCAATAAACCTGCAATCTGTTAAAGGGTGTAAGTAAGATGTGGCACCTGAAAATAAACCCAGGGTGGTAGGAAATGTGCTAAGCAGAAATTCAGGGGTGGAAACAACTTGAATTGGACAAAATGCCCATAGAAGGCTTTATGAAGACTGGACTCATGGCTTCATTACGAAGTATCAGCAGAATGAGCAGAAGAATTTAAAGAGAAGGAAAAAGTCAGGGAAGTTCTAGATAATTACAGGTGTAAGGAGGAGGATCATCCTGGAAAGGGCATTCTGAGGAGTGAGCAGTAAGTTGAAATGAGAAAACAGGATAGGAAATTGGAAGACTGCCTTGGGGAAAATACGTATAAGCGTGTGGTGCAGTGCGGGAGCCTGAACTTGAGCTCCGGTTTGAGTCCTGGTATTTCTTCTTATCTGTATGATTTCAGGCAAATCATTCAACCTCTGGGAGCCTTTTTCTTTCTCATAAAATGGACATAAAAAGATCTTGCTTATAGGCGCAGTGCTGTGGCTCAACAGAGTAGGGCGCCGACCCCATATGTCAGAGGTGGCAGGTTCAAACCCAGCCCTTGCCAAAAATTGCAAGAAAAAAAAAAAAAAGATCTTGCTTATAAAACTTTTTATAAGACTAAGATGAAATAATGCTTTTGCAACACATAACCTGTTATGTAAGTCTCAGGTGTTATTTTCATTTTCCTTTACAATTCTGCAGATTGTCTCTTATTTATGCTGGTGTTACCTCAGCTTTCACAAGTCAAAGCTGAATTGTTTAGGGAGGCCATAACTACCCTGTACTCAGTATCTTGCATTTCAATGTTCCAAATTTTCTCTTACATGAGAAGGCTTAGGGATTTTTTTTTTTTTTTTTTTTTTGCGGCTTTTTGCCAGGGCTGGGTTTGAACCTGCCACCTCTGGCATATGGGGCCAGTGCCTTACTCCTTTGAGCCACAGGTACCACCAAGACTTGGGGATTTTAGGAAAACATAAAGTTGATAAAAGTTAGCAACGTGAGCTCGGTGCCTGTGGCTCAACGGGCTAAGGCGCCAGCCTCGTACACCTGAGCTGGTGGGTTCAAATCCAGCCCAGACCTGCCAAACAACAATAATGGCTGCAACCAAAAAAAAAAAAAAAAAAAAAAAGGCCAGGCGTTGTGGTGGGCGCTTGTAGTCCCAGCTACTTGGGAGGCTGAGGCAAGAGACTCGCTTGAGCCCAGGAATTGGAGGTTGCTGTGAGCTGTGATGCCATAGCACTTTATCCAAGGTGACAGCTTGAGGCTCTGTCTCAAAAAAAAAAAAAAAGTTAGCAACGTGGCTGTCACAAAAACTAACACTATGTTAGGCTTTCTTAAGAGAAAAATATGCTAGACCCTGGAGAGTAATTATCCGATTATATGTAGAGTCATTAAGATCAAATCCAAAGGGCGGTGCCTGTGGCTCAAAGGAGTAGGGTGCTGGCCTCATATGACGGAGGTGGCAGGTTCAAACCCAGCCTAAAAACTGCAAAAAAAAAAAAAAAAAAAAAAAGATCAAATCCAAAGTCTTAGCCTCCCTTTACTAACATCTAGCTTGTGCACATGAAGCATCTGGAATCTGTGCCACATGAAGAGCAATTGAAAAACTGAGAATGTTCAGGGCTGAGCGCAGTGGCTCACATCTGTAATCCCAGCACTCTGGGAAGCCAAGGCAGGTGGATCTCCTGAGCTCCAGAGCTGGAGCCCAGCCTTAGCAAGAGTGAGACCCCGTCTCTAAAATAGCTAAGTGTTGTGTTGGGTGTCTGTAGTCCCAGTTACTTGGGAGGCTGAGGAAAGAGAATCACTTGAGCCCGAGGCTTTGAGGTTGCTATGAGACATGACTCCAGGGCACTCTATCCCAGGTCAACAAAGTGAGACTCTGTCTCAAAAAAAACAAAAAAACACAACAACAACAACAACAACAATTGAAGATGTTTAGACCAATCAATTGGAATATGGAAAGTTAAAAGTTCTGAAGCTTTTCCTATACTATAGTCACTGTGGTCTCTTCTGAGTTTTTGAGTGGGAAATTGACATGGCAGAGTAATTCTTTATGAATTGGCTCTGAGATTGCTCAGTAAGATGAGTTATCAGTAAGTGGCAGAGAAACCAATGAGGATGTTCCTGTGTTAGTACAAAGTGAGGTACTGAGAGATACAGGGGAAAAACTGACGATTAGATGAAGAAGTTGTTGGCTCAGCGCTTATAGTTCAAGCAGTTAAGGTGCCTGCCACATACACCAGAGCTGGCAGGTTGGAATCCAGCCTGGGTCAGCTAAACAACAAAGACAACTGCAACCAAAAAATAGCCTGGCATTGTGGCGGGTGCCTGTGGTCCCAGCTACTTGGGAGGCTAGGCAAGAGAATCACTTAAGCCCAGGAGTTGAAGGCTGCTATGAGCTATGATGCCATGGCACTCTACCCAAGGCAAGGCTTTGAGGCTCTGTCTCAAAAAAAAAAAAAAAAAGAAGTTGTCCCAGGAATATTACTTCAAGGTAAACACCAAGTAGTATTTATTGAGACCGAGTCTCACTTTCTTACCCTTGGTAGAGTGCCATGACATCATAGCTCACAGCAACCTCCAACTCCTAGGCTTAGGCAATTCTCTTGCCTCAGCTTCCTTAGTAGCTGGGACTATAGGTGCCCACCACAACGCCCAGCTATTCTTTTGTTTTGTTTTGTTTAGCAGGCCTGGGCCGAGTTTGAACCCACCAGCCTTGGAGCATATGGCCGATGCCCTAACCGCTGAGCTACGGGTGCCCAGCCCCAGGTAGTGTTTTATAACCGATGAAAGACATTGACTTGGTTGATAAGAGGGGAACAAGTCAAGGTGGCAGACTGGTACAGCAAGGGAAGAGGGTGAATAACCAAATTGCACGTGGGGAGAAAGGACATAGATGCCAAGCATCCTGTATTTGTTTTAGAGTAATCTGAATGAGTTTTCGGAGAAGGTGAGGTAGAAGGTAAAAGACCTTGAATCTGATACTGAAAGGCAGAGGACACTGCCCGTGGTCCACATGCACCTAGGCTCCACCCCACATTGGCAGAGAAGAGCTAACAGAGACAACCTTCAGATGTCCTGTTTAGCCCAAAGCTTCTGCAGATCCTGGGCAGCCTTTCCATTTGCAATCTCTCCTGATTCCTTCTTTTTCTCTTACATCCTTGGAGACAAGCACAAATGACACAGATGATAGATGAGTTTCCCTGTAATCGTGCCTGTATAATATAGCAAGAGCAGTAGTTCTCAAACCAGAGGTGATTTACAACTCTCTCCACCCCAGGAACATCTGGCAATGCTTGGAGCTATTTTTGGTTGTCACAACTGGCAGATATAATGAGTAGAGGCTAGGGAAGCTGCTAAACATCCTATAGTGCACAGAACAACATTCTAAAACAAAGAATTTTCTGGCCCTAAGTGCCAGAAAATGCTCAGGATGAGAAACCCTGAGTTAGTGAAGTAAGGCTGAAAAGGTTGTATCAGGAACATCCAGGCCTCTCTATTCTACCCATGGGCTGAGACGCAAAGTCTCCAGTGACTTCATGGAACTTTGCTTTTTCTTTGGTGTCGAAACCTGGGAAAATCAGGAGATGATGATCTTCCAATTTTCTTTGCTCAGTGTGTACGACTGGTACTCCTAAAAAGGGCTGGCACCCAACATGATGATTGTGGCCATAGCACTGACCTAGCAGTTCCTCTTCATTTAATGAAAGACATTGAGGTCAATATATGTATAAGGCCAAAAATTTAATTCATAGGGTAAAATATGGCTGGGCATCCATACTTAGTGGTTAGAGCACTAGCCCCATGCACCGGGTGATGGGTTCGAACCCAGCCCAGGCCTGCTTACCAAAAACAGAAAACAAAAAACCATATGGCAAAATATCTTGGCCATCCTTCATCCATGCACGTAGTATGAAGAACTGAAAAATGGTAAAATCATATGTGGTCATGTAATTTCTCAACTTATTAGTGCATCTTGCAAGAAAATGATCCTTGACTCCCCAAATCTTGTCATTCTCTAACTCCAAATCAAAGATTAAAATGTCATTTAGCATCAGAAAAGTTTTCAAATTAGTAAACTTCACCCTCTCCCCCAAAACGTCAAGTTAGGCTTGGCGCCTGTGGCTCAAGCAGCTAAGGTGCCAGCCACATATGCCAGAGCTGGCAGGTTCAAATCCAGCCCTGGACTGTCAAACAATAATGACAACTCCAACCAAAAAATAGCCAGGCGTTGTGGTGGGCGCCTGTTGTCCCAGCTACTTGGGAGGCTGAGGCAAAAGAATTGCTTTAGCCCAGGAGTTTGAAGTTGCTATGAGCTATGATGCCACAGCACTCTACCCAAGGGGACAGGTTGAGGCTCTGTCTCAAAAAAAAAAAAAAAAAGTCAAGTTAGAGAAAACTAAAAGGACTAAACTCAAACATGTCTTGAGGGCAGTGACATCTTGCCTTTGTAACACCAGTGCCTAGTGCCTAGTAGAGTGCCAGACATGTGATAGGTGTCCAGGAAATGTCTGCCCAGTAAGTGAACTTGTTGAGACAAGTAAAGGAGACACTAAAGTTTCTATGGACTCGCTGCAAACCTGAGAAGAGAATAGGCTAAAACCTAAGAAAGACTCCAACCCCAACTGATAGAGTTTGGCTTCTGGGACCTGAGATCAGGATGGTGCACAACAGTACTTACTGTAGAACAGGCAGCATATGATTAGCCCAATGATCACAGGAATCCCAGGTAAGAATGCCGCAGAAGGCCACGACCTGCTGGGGTGCAGAGTTTCAGGACGAGGCTCTTGCTTGGCTGTGGAGGGAGAAGAATAATGTCAGCTGTGAGGTTTCCCACTCTATGCCTTTTCTATTTATGCACCTGTAGAGTATTCTTCACTTGCCTGGTCAGCTCTCCAATATGCCGCTGCTAGCATTTTTCTTACATAATTCTTTAATAAGACACATACTTGGCTCGATGCCTGTAGCACAATGGCTATGGCACTGGCCACATGCACTGAGGCTGGCAGGTTTGAACCTGGCCCTGGCCAGCTAAACAACGACAACTGCAACAAAAAAATAGCCGGGCATTGTGGTGGGCGCCTGTGGTCTGAGCTCCTTGGGAGGATGAGGCAAGAGAATGGCTTAGGCCCTAGAGTTAGAGGTTGCTGTGAGCTGTGATGCCACAGCACTCTAGCAAGGATGACAAAGTAAGATTCTGTCTCAAAAAAAAAAAAGAAAGAAAGAAGGAAAGAAAAGACACATACTTGTGGGCAACTAATATTCAGATGTCAGATATTGAATGTGAAAAAGACAACCCGAACGTCTGCATTTTACTAAGTTGGCATAAGAATGATTCTAAGGAGATACTTTAAAGCCATCTTATTTTATGAGGAGGACCTCCCGGGCAATTGAAGCAACACCAAAAATACATTATTGGGACCTGATCAAACTAAAAAGCTTTTGCACAGCCAAGAACACAGTAAGTAAAGCAAGCAGACAGCCCTCAGAATGGGAGAAGATATTTGCAGGTTATGCCTCCAACAAAGGTTTAAGAACCAGGATCCACAGAGAACTCAAACGTATTAGCAAGAAAAGAACAAGTGATCCCATCTCAGGGTGGACAAGGGACTTGAAGAGAAATTTCTCTGAAGGAGACAGGCACACAGCCTACAGACACATGAAAAAATGCTCATCATCCTTAATCATCACAGAAATGCAAATCAAAACTACTTTGAGATATCATCTAACTCCAGTAAGATTAGCCCACATAACAAAATCCCAAAACCAGAGATGTTGGTGTGGATGTGGAGAAAAGGAAACATTCTACACTGCTGGTAGGAATGGAAACTAATACGGTCCTTTTGGAAAGATGTTTGGAGAATACTTAGAGATCTAAAAATAGAAGTGCCATTCGATCCTATAATTCCTCTACTAGGTATATATCCAGAAGACCAAAAACCACATTATAACAAGGATATTTGCATTAGAATGTTTATTGCAGCCCAATTCATAATTGCTAAGTCATGGAAAAAGACCAAGTGCCCATCGACCCATGAATGGATTAATAAATTGTGGTACATGTACACCATGGAATATTATGCAGCCTTAAAGAAAGATGGAGACTTTACCTCTTTCATGTTTACATGGATGGAGCTGGAACATATTCTTCTTAGCAAAGTATC
>CAUYON010183367.1:0-10029 GCA_963573935.1 Arctocebus calabarensis | reverse complement strand
TCAATGTCTTTATATAGTGATCAAGAAAATGCCATGAAGGCTATCTCTAACAGTATGATCAAAATATTTCTGATTGTATATGAAACACATTCTGCCCTATGATTGCACCAATGTACACAATTATGATTTAATAAAATTATTTAAAAAAGATGCTTATGGGAAAGAAGGGAAGGTGGTCCTTGCCTGATAAAGACTCCTGCCTGAGAGTTCCTTAGGGATGACTTATATGTCTTTCATAATTTAATTATGTAGCAAAAATTATTTAGGTTCTACACATTTGATTTTCTCTGGTTGTAGTTCTATTTTTCCTTCCTCAGTTTTATAACAAAATTTCTGTAGAAAAATATCAAGTCCTCTTTTAGCTGACTTATGGGGAGAAGGGTGTTGGTCACACCTAGGCTACAACAGGTGGGACTTGCAGGATAAATGTTCACCACTCACCACAGCACCCAAGGCCATTAATGATCTGGCTCCTGCCCTTCTAATACCTGCTGTTTAGCTATGGGGCATCACATTTATTTTCGAAATGTATCTTCTCCCTAACTCTGTGTCTTTGGGCTTGGTCCTTGGTCTGTTGGGTATCTAAACTCTCCCTCTCTTCTTCCTGGTAAACATTTGTTCATCCAATTAGATCAGATCAGTGTCTTCTCCATTGTGGAGGCCTCTGTTGGGTATCTGGTCAGTAGCAGTGGCTCGGTCTCATTCTATTTATAGCACTCTGCTCTTATCCCAACCTCAGGTATTATTTCCCCATTACATGTGTCTCTCTCTGCGGTGATAGGCCAGCCTGGTCTGTTCATTCGAATCACCTAGGGACATCCAGAGAGAAAACTGTTCAGGTCTCGCTCCTGAGATTCTGATTTAAACCATCTAGGTTGGGGTGAGGGTACTGGTGGTTATGCTGAAGCACCCCAGGTGATTTTAATATGCAGGCAATATTGAGAAATATTGTGATTAGAATTTTGGCTCTCTGTGGATACTATGCTCATTTGTCTTTTTCATTATCCCTCCCTACGAATCACCTAGTGCCTGGAACTGGGACTTGTAGATGCCCAGGCAGTGATGCCAAAGTAGCCTTTCAATACGTGAATGATCCATGCTCTCAAAAGGGATTTAAGTCCAGAAAGGGAAAATAAGTACAAAGGCACGTCAAAGAGAAAAGTGGTGGATAACTTCACATTTTTAATTGATATGATTGACATCCAAATATAATTATTAAAAAAGAAACTTACAAGAGGCTGCCCAGAGAATCATTTGTTTGCTATTAAGGGAGGGCAGAGGTAGGAGGAGGTGGTGTTGAAGTTCGTTGTTGGGGTGATGTCCTGGAAGGTAACAAAGTGCTTGCCAACGTGCTACAGAGCAGCATAAACCTGAGTGACACCAGAGCCATACTGGTGGGTCCAACTCCCCACTTTGTCACTTACTAGCTCTCTGACCTTGTTTAAGTTACTTTATTTATCTGTGCTCACTTTTCCTATTTGCAAAATGGGATGCTAATGTTAATACTGGTAACTGGCTTTCTAAGATTACGCTGATGATTCAATAAGTTAATGTACATAAGACACCTAGGACAACGTTGTGTGTAGTAAACGCTCAACATATGTTAGCTTTTTTGGTTGCTGTTAATTGTGTGAGGAGGTGGGGACTTTGCTGGAATAGAGAGCTGATGGAGTTAAGCCTGTCACCTGGAAATCTTTATCAGCTGGGGCAGTGTCAGATATGGAAGTAGATAAATGCAGCTTTATTGTTGTCCTCTGTCCTCAGTGTTTGTCTAGCATCCTTGATCTAATGTGTTTGAAGGAGCTGCTGCCTTTTATCTTTAAGGTATAAGTGAAAAAGTCTTTGGGAGATGCCTTGGGGTACCTTGTCCATTCAACCAGAGAATGACCAATGATGGCACTGGGCTTTTCAAAGGGAAGCCCCAAGTGCATCATTTAAGCACAATTGGCTTGGGGCCTTTGGCCCAGAACACTGCGCTTTCCTGCAGTCCTGCTGGGGGCAATTTTGTGTTTAAAGATTTATATATATGTTTTTTTCTTCTATCAACTGTTTTTCTTAGGCATCTCTGAGAGCAGAGCACATATTTGTGTTAAAGTTGTTTCCTTCAAAAATAATATTGATTATTGATTCACAGAAAATATGTTCTATGACCATTTTCTTGGAGTTCTTACATGATTTTGCAGAATTAACCCTTTACCTGTTCTATCTAATGCAGACTACAGCTGGCAGAAATTATGATGCCAGACAGAAATTATGGTTCCTCTTGTGTTTGTTCTCAACAAAAACATCACATTGCCAATTGACATGTCTGATTAACTCATTAGGAAAGCAAAAATATTTTATACACTTAATATCTTGGCCTGGGGGTTGGCACACTGGCCCACCTGTTTTTTAAAATAAATTTTTATTGGAACACAGGCATCTTCATTTGCTTACGTGTTGTTTATAGTTGCTTTGTGCTGCAGTGGCTGAGTTGTATAGTTGTGACAGGGACTGAACGGCCTGCAAAAGCTAAAACACGTCCTCTCTGTCTTTGTCAGGCAAAGTTGACTGGTCCCTGCTCTCACTCACTTATGGCTCTTCTTTTTTTATTTCAGATTAACATGAGGGTACAAATGTTTAGGTTACATTGTTTTCATTTTTAAAATAAAGTTCAAGTTGTAGTTGAGCCTTTCACCCGGGGGGGCTTCTGAACACCCTCACATTGTGCACATTATGTGAGATCCCTCCAATGGCCTTCTCTCCTCTACCTTTCCCCTTTCCCCCTGCTCTCCTCCCCCTTGCTAGACTATACTTGTGTTTTTCTTTCATGTGGGCATGTAGTTGTTAATACATTGGTTTCATATTAGTATTCAGTACTTTGGATACTTGTTTTTCCATTCTTGAGATACTTTAGTAAGAAGAATGTGCCAACTCCATCCAGGTAAACACAAAAAATGTAATCTCCATCTTTTCCTATGGCTAAATAGTACTCCCTGGTGTACACATACCACAGTTTGTTAATCCATTCATGGGTCAATGGGCACTTGGGTTGATTCCATGTCTTGGCAATTGTGAATTGACTTACAGCTCTTTTACTTACAAAGAACTTTGTTTAATATTGAGCCCAGGAGTTCGAGACCAGCCTGAGCCAGAGCAAGACCTCATCTCTTAAAAAAAAGCCAGGCATTGTGATGGGCTTCTATAGTCCCACCTACTTGGGAGGCTGAGGCAATAGAATCACTTAAGCCCAGGAGTTTGAGGTTGCAGTGAGCTGTGATGCCATGGTACTCCATTGAGGGTCACAAAGTGAGACTCTGTCTCAAAAAAAAAAAAAAGAAAAGAAAAAGAAAAAGAAAATTAATCCAAATGCAATTCTGTAGCCACTGACTGGTGTTTGTAGGTGAGCAGCCCAGAGATCCATCTACTGACATGCTCTTTCAACTGAGCATCTCCTGGTGAGCCCCATGAGCTGGAATGCTCTAGATTCTGACCTGTGCTGGCTGAGACCCCTGCAATGGCTTCCTAAATAGACTTCCAGAAGTTCTCATCTCTGAGCCTCTTTTGGCAGTGCATCAGCATTACCCATCAAATAGGGTTCTGCCCAATGCCCTTCAGTGCACCCCCTGGCTAATGTAGGCCTTAGTATGAAATTTGAGGCTCCTCAAGATTCAGCCCTAATTGCCTTTCTGTTTAGTCTCACCTGTTGACACTTAAATCCTCCCCTAGTCACCTGCCTATTTGCTGTTTCTAGAACACGAGCGTATCTTCATTCCTAACTTGCACATTTGGATATCAGAAATGCTCTGTCTTGCCGCTCAACTGTCAGATATACTTCAAATGTCATATCAGAACTGAAATATGGCCCCCACCTTTTCCCCATGTGTATATTTCTTGAGCTACAGATGCCGAACCACCATGTGTATATTTTTAATATTGCCCTTCCTGTATTGCATTATAACAAGTATTTGTCTGTATTTTTTGGCAGACTTAGAATTCTTGTCTTTGAATCCAAAGTTTTTACACAAAGTGAGTGTTCAATAAATGCTTCTTTGTTTTGAATTATCAATTATAAGTCTTTTTCTTTAAGGCTCAAAATGGTCTTTCTTCTTGCTCTTAAAAATTCCAAGCCGTCTAATAGACTTCATTTAAACTTCCGAGAAAAGGAGCATTAGAGAAGCCATTATTATTTGAAGAATAGGTTAAAAATGCATACGAAGACCCACAGTTGAAGGAATAAATAATGTGATTAACTCTGTTTATCATGTTTATTAACTCTGTTTATTTTGTTTTCTTCTGTGGAAGGGTGATGAGAATCACATGTACTCTTAGACCTAAAGGGACTATTCCCAGGCCTCTATGGAATTTTTCATTACAGCTAAATTTTTTGTTAAAAGTATGGGATTTCTTGGCTTGGCACCTATGGTTCAAGCGGCTAGGACACCAGCCACATACACCTGAGCTGGCGGGTTTGAATCCAGCTCGGGTCTGCCAAACAATGATGTCTGCAACCAAAAAATAGCCGGGTGTTGTGGGGGGCACCTGTAGTCCCAGCTACTTGGGAGAACCACTTGAGCCCAGGAGTTGAAGGTTGCTGTGAGCTGTGATGCCATGGCACTCAAGCCAGGGTGACAGCTTGAGGCTCCGTCTCAAAAAAAAAAAAAAAAGTATGGGATTTCTCGATGGCTTCTTAAATTTCCCATCAGGTGTTGAGCTCCTACAGAAAAAGAGAATGCGCAAAGCTTGTGGGTTCCATGCCTCCCAAATCCTGGCGGTCTGGTACACCTGGGCCAGCCTTGAGGACTTCCATCCCATTGCCCACCTACTCACCATGGTGGGGAAGATGGGAGCACAGGCTCATATTCCTGATTTCTTAAAAGGAGGAAAAGCCAAGCAAAAGTCCTTGAGGATTAGGAAAGGTACATATCACTAGACTAGTACTTCTAAGTTGGAGCTGTAGTGAAAAGCCCTACCAGCAATGAGAAAGGTAACCTTGGGTGTGTAGTTGGATAAAGCTCCCCAGGTGATTCTGTTATGATCCCAATCTTGAGGACAACTGTGGTAGAAGGCCCTAAAACACTGTCCTTAGTTTCAACATTTGTCCCAACCTGATGATCTCTGAGCTAGCTAGAGGAATAGGAATCACCCATTGACATACCCTCAGTTTGAAGCTCAGGTGGTTTAAAGTGACATTCAATAGCTAGGACTAACACAGAAAGGAACCTGCTTATTGGTTCTATTTAAAAAATAAGAAGTGAGGTGGAGCATGATGGTGGACAGGACGGATGTCTAGTGCAACTCTCCCAAATCTTAAGGTGAGAGAGAGGGTGGCTGGATCTTCCCCCTTGTGGAGTGTTTTTATGGACAGACAGCTAGGGGTGGGGTACAGTGAGATGCTGAATTGCTGAACTTAAAATGTAAACTGGAGCTGTGGAATCTGCTAGAGAAATTTTCATGCTACTGTTGAAGTGGTGCCAGTGGCGGCAGCAACCAGCCCCTCACCCACAGAGGACAGCAGTTCCCAGTTTGTGGGAAAACTAGGTGTTTTATGGAAAGATTGGCAAAGTGTGGACTCCTGAGCAGAATTTCATGACCAGAGAGGGGTGCCATTTGGAGCAGCAGGGGGCTAGGCAGCCCAATAGAAAATTAAGGGGAAAAAATCCCACCCAGAAACAGACACATTTTGAAATGTCAAGAATGGCAACCTGCCACGGGTACCTTTTTCCAGAATAGCAGGTGTGAATGAATAAGCTTGATCATTCCTGGTGGGGAATATTGGCATAGACTGGCAGCTTGGGGTATGCAGCAAACTGGCAGATTGCTGGACTCAAAAGTGTAATCTTGAGCATGGACACTGACAGAAAAATCTCATCACTGCTGCTGAAACCGTGGACGCCAGTGACAACCAGCCCCTCCCCCATGGAGGATTGCAATTCCCAGTTAATGGAGAAATGAAGTGCTGAGTGGAGAAGTTGGGGAAGTGTGGACCCCTGCGCTCAATCTGGAGGTCAGATAGGGGTGCTATCTGGAACAGATCAGCTGCGATTGGGCAACCAGTTGGAAAACAGACATATTTTGAAATTTCAGAAATGGTGATGACAGGCACCTCCTTCTACAGGCCAGATATGGTGGTAACCATGGTAAGAAAGTAAAACGTGAATCAGGTGTAAGCTTGGGAACCACTCACATCACCACCTGGTGTCGGAAAGTATATTGCAATATAAATATATTCCTAACAAAGGACCCCTACCCCATAGGTATAGTTGTATTTTATATATATATATATGTATATGTATATGTACATATTATATATATACATATGTATATGTATATATAATATGATGCTGTATATATATATGTACATATACATATACATATGTACATATATATGTATATATATATATAAAAATACAACTATACCTATGGGGTAGGGGTATAAGTAGGTATATGTATATACATATACATATATATGTATATATATATAATATGTACATATACATATGTATATGTATATATATATATATATACACACACACATATATAAAAAAGGAACAATATTTTGGTGGTTGGTGTCTTTTTTCTTCTCTTTTTTCATCCTTTTCCTGTTGAAGTTATTTTCTTTTACTTTTTTAAATTTTTTCTTTTTTTTAATTAATATATAATTTTTTTTCTCTTACTCTTCTTCTCTTATGGTTGCTAAGAGTGCTTACATCAGATTTTTAGAGTTTTTTTTTATTATCATCATCTGTTGTAGTTGTTTTTTGTCTGTATGTCCAATTGTTTCTGATTGTCTGTGCATCTGTGTGTCTGGTAGCCATTTTACCTGTTTATTTGCTCATTTGGTTTCAACGTGTTTTGTGTTTTGCTAAATCCTCGGGTTGGCTACTTACAATTTTCACATTCAACAAGAACAAGGGGAATTGGGGGACAATGGTTGACTGGAGCCAGCTTTCAACAGAAGCTCCAGTCCAGAGGGAGAGATAATGGCCAGAAAGAACCTGACAAAGCTGAAGGAGGGGAGCCAAGCTGAGAGAAGAGATAGATAACTGCATGTCTTCCCTGCCAAGGCAAGTTTCGACTCCAAGGAAACAGATTTCAGGTACAGATCTCATCCCAAAGAGGACATGTGTCTGTCCCCTTTCCTAAGAGAGTTGCTTGCTTGCTGTGGGATCTTTACTTGTGAGTGTTGAACTGAGGCTCTCCTCCCTCACCCCACCAGAGGGAATTGCTGCAAGTTGGGACTCCTTCTCCAGAGAGCCCCTGCTGTGAGCCCAGGAATTCCCTTGTCTGGAAGGAAGTTTAAAAAAATATTTTCCTTGCCACCTTGAACTTCCAGTTTACCCTTCCCCACTGGACTGGCAGTCCAACCCCTGCAGAGACCAGAATGTCTGCACTTCTTGGCTAGGACTGGGCATTGCATAGACGGAGGCAGTGCAGCTGTGCTGTATCTGTGAATACAGTTAACAGTACAGAAAGACATACAGGGCCAGACTAGTAAAGGTGACTGACCTGGCCCTGAGAAAGTGTATCTCAATAGCGGGCAGAGGCTTGGGTATCTGCACTATGGGTGGAGACCTGGGAATTGCTGAGGTGCACAAACCCAAGTGGAGACACCTCCCACCCAACACCAGCATTAGTAGAGTGATCTGGCTGGGGTATAATTTGGGAGAGTCATCGCCACAACTCTGTGGTGTGCCAGAGGGAATCAGACCTTACCCTATAGGGGTACCAGAGCTACAGAACAATGGCAACAAAGATGCAGTGGCTGAGGGAGAAATTCTTTTGCTGTCAGGATAGCTTCAGGTTTAGATTGAGCTCAGATGGAACTTTTTCCAGCTGCCATTGAACACCTGAGGCAATCAGGCTTCAGCTTCTCCTGCTGGATGGTGGCAGAGGGTGGTAACCATGAGGAGAAGGCAGTGACCTTACTTTAATTCTGGCAGGCACATAGTCTGGGCACATTTGCTTATTAGACAGAACTGGGCCACAGAGACTTGGTTAACAGAGACCGCCAGTGGTGCTACCAGCAACTGGGGTTACCAGTGTCCGTTGGTGAAGCGTGAGCAAGGTGAGGGAAGAGGCATCAACCCCTTTGCCAAACCTTCCACTGCCTGTCTGACTCCTTGGAGCACCAGAGGTGTGCAAGCCACACTTGAGCTACCAGTAGACTCCTAATATCTAGTTGCTGGAGACCTTTTGAACCCTCTGGCTAGAGAGTGGGTGCTGTTTGGGGCAATTGGTTTGGAACTCTTGAACTGGACATATCACTCGAGGACACTCAAGGTGATACCCTGGTTTTGTTGTAGTGAGAATATTTGATTTTCCTCTTCCAGGCGTTACCTGTGAGGGACAGGATGTCCTAGTTGCTTGTATTTTTCCAAAGCTGAGACTGCAACCCAGAGTCACTGATTCACTAGGATTGGACAGAGATCAGCTGAATACAAGACAGAGCCACCTACCCCTACTATACCAATCTGGCCTTTAGAGTCATTCATTTGCAAAATTGTGGAGGAAAAGCTGCAGTCACCAATCCCAGTTCCTTGGTGAAGGGCTGGTCAATGACAACCCCAGAAGTCTCCAATCCAATTTCACCTTACCTAATCATCTAGCTAACCAGTGAAAAACAATCATGGGGTGGAATCAGTGGAAAAACTCTGGCAACGTGAATAATCAGAACAGTTCAAACCCCCACCCCCCCAAAGAATGACAAACTAGCCAAACAGGAGGATCCTGTTCACAAACAGATGGCTGAGATGTCAGAAATTGAATTTATAATTTGGATGGCAAATAAGACAACAGAATGGAAGTAAAGTTGGAGTTAGAAATTCTAGGAATAATTCAAAAGATGTGTCAAGAATTCAAATCATCAAAGAGTTAGAGACATTGAGAAAAGAAGTTGCAGCCCTTCAAGATATGAGAAATACAGTAGAATCCCTCAGTAACAAAATGGAGCAAGGAGAAGAAAGGATTTCTGACATTGAAGACCAAGCCTTTGAACACTCACAAATGCTCAAAGAGGAAGAGAAGTGGAGAGCAAAAACAGATCACTCTCTCAGGGAGCTCTGGGGTAATTAGAAGAAAACCAATATTTGCCTGATAGGGATCCCTAAAGGCAATGAAGTAGCTTCGCAAGGCACAGAGGTTCTTCTTCATGAGATTATGAAAGAGAACTTTCCAGACATGCCAAGAGAGTCTGAAATTCAGATAGCAGACAGTTTCAGAACCCCAGCATGACTCAACCTGAATAAGACATCCACTAGGCACATCATAATTAACTTCACTAAAGTTAATATGAAGGAGAAAATTCTGAAAGTAGCTAGATGTAAAAAAAACTCATAACCTACAAGGGGAAGAATATAAGAATGACTGCAGATCTCTCTGCTGAAATCTTTTAAGCTAGAAGAGGGTGGTCATCAACTTTTAATCTCCTAAAACAAAATAACTTTCAACCCAGGATCCTGTATCCAGCTAAACTGAGTTTCATTTATGATGGAGAAATTAAATACTTGAATGACACATGTTGAAGAAATTTGCCATAACTAAACCAGCTCTCCAGGATATCCTCAGTCCTATCCACCGTAATGACCAGTGCAATTCTCCACCACAAAAATAAACTCACTTTGAAACTTTTGATCAAATTCCATCTTCCACAAGGGCGAAACAATTAAAAATGTCCACTGGTCTCTCAAAAAACTCGATACCCAAAATTCTACCAGGCCTATCAATATTCTCAATTTATGTGAATGGCTTAAATTGCTCTCTAAAGAGGCACAGGCTGGCTGACTGGATACAAAAACTCAGGCCAGATATCTGTTGAATATAAGAATCTCATCTTACCTTAAAAGATAAATACAGACTCAGGGTGAAGGGATGGTCATCTATATTCTAGGCAATGGAAATCAGAAAAATGCAGGTGTTGCAATTTTGTTTGCAGATACAATAGGCTTTAAACCAACAAAAGTAAGGAAAGATAAGGATGGTCACTTCATATTTGTTAAGGGCAAGACTCAATATGATGATATTTCAATTATTAATATTTATGCACCCAAC
>CAUYON010183364.1:0-25021 GCA_963573935.1 Arctocebus calabarensis | reverse complement strand
CTTAGAAGGGTACAGGTGAAAATTACTAAATGTAGAATATAAATGTTTTCATATAGTGATTAAAAGGCCATGAAGGCTATGTTAAATAGTTCAATGAAAATATTTCAGAATGTATATAAAGTCAGCACATTGTGCCCCATGAATGCACCAATTCACACAATTATAATTTAATAAAAATTAAAAAAAATAAAAAATAAAAGTCCCAAAATAACAGATGCTGGCATGGATGTAGACAGAAAGGAACTCTCTTATACATTGTTGATAGGACTGAAAATTAGAATAACATCAATGAAATATTGTGAGATACCTCAATATCTTTGTATCTTTTTTTTTTTTTTTTTGAGACAGAGCCTCAAGCTATCACCCTGGGTAGAGTGCTGTGGCATCACAGCTCACAGCAACCACCAACTCCTGGACTCAAGTGATTCTCCTGCCTCTGCCTCCCAAGTAGGCAGGGACTACAGGTACCTGCCACAATGCCCAGGTACTTAATATCTTAAATGTACTTAATTGTCAAATGAATATAATAATGCAGTCATGTCCATCTTTATGCATGCAATATGAAACTTCTCAAAGTACCATATTTAATGAAGGGTTAGCCCTGGTGCATTAAACTTTTTAAATGTTTATTTTTTTTATTAGTAACCTACAGGTAGAAATGTTGAAACCCTGGTTTCTTCATGAAGTAACTGGATAGATGTCGATGCCTAACAGTGCATTTCCTGATAGTGTAGAATGGAGATTGCAAATTATGCAACTTTATTCTCAAATAATAGAATAAAGGAGAGCTACTTGAAGAAGCAGCACTTAAATGGTTTGTTCAATATACATATATATATGCACACATATATATATTTAGTTATATATATATATATATATATCTTTAAAAAACCTATCATGCAATAAAAATGATTTGGGGGCATATTTATGCTTGTAAATTTCCAGAGATAGCAACTTGCTGTTATTATTCAGAATGCATTTCTCAAATTTATATGATTTTTAAAACTCTCTATGACTTCAAACTCAACTGCAATGGGTTAAAAGTTGAAAATGTTATAACACAAAAACATCAAAAATAAGCTGATGTAACTATGTTGATACCAGAGTAGAATTTAAAGTATGAAGCACTTCCAGAACATTCCCAAGATGGTAGTATAAGAGACACCTTTGTCCTTGGTTAAAAAGGAATAAAACAGGTCTCTGTGGAAATCTCAAGCACCCATTTATTTAAGAAGCTGTGGTATCCCCGTCAAGCAAAAAGCTGAGAATAAATGCAGAGAAAAGGAACAGTTTCCTTTGCCTGCTTGATCCTACTCCCTCTCCAGCACTGCTCAGTCTGACAGGAAACTCCCTGGCCCCTGTGTCCCTTTTACAGACAAAAGGGGAGCCTACCAAATAACCAACTCCACCACCCTTTCCTGGTCCTGCCCTAAGGACCCACCTGAATTTCACCCTACCGAGAGAGCTGAAGAGATGGACATTGGTAAGACATGTGGAGATGAATAGGAAGAAAGAGGGTGAGGACTGTCCGTATCACCCATGCAGTTCACGCTTCCGTGATCTTCCAAGGCATCTCTGCAAGGGACACCAGAAACCTTTACCACCAGGAGTCCCTCAGTATTTTCCACAGAAGACCCTAGTGGCCTGTCCATAGAGAACTGCAACTTTCTTTCACAGCTCAGGGAAACAGCCAACGGATGCTCAGCAGAATCCCATAGCTTTTGTCTCTGAGGGTCGCAGATTTGGCCTTCTCAAGACTCCAGCCATCTGAGCTACCACCATCTCCCCTATCCTCCCTAGCCAGAACTATTGCAGGCACCACACCCCAGGGACCTAGGGAGGCCACACAGTGTGTGCCTGTGAGCAGACAGGCCAGTAGTGGTTCTTGCTGTCTGGCTCAGGGCCTGCGGAGGTGACCACCATAGGCTCCTGCAGACAACCATGTGCACATTACTAGCCCTGGTTTCTGCAGAATAATGGTTATTGGGCAGCAGGTGAAGGGATAGATTAATAGATTAAAGGCTACAAGCTTCTAGTTAGGAGATGAATAAGTTTGAAAGACCAACACCATGGTGACAATAATTAATAATTGTATTTCACATACTTGAAATTTGTGAAAATAGACCTCAGGTATTCTCACTGCACTGTGAGGTGATGGATATCTATTAATCTGATTGTGAGTTTATTTCATGATGTATATGTATATCAAAATATGTACACTTTATATACTCCTTAATATATTATATAGCATATATTTTTTCTTTGTTACTTGTCAATAGGACCACAATAAAGCTGGAAAAACAAATAATTAAAAATAACATAATAAATTGTGGTATATGTACACCATGGAATATTATGCAGCCTTAAAGAAAGATGGAGACTTTACCTCTTTCATGTTTACATGGATGGAGCCGGAACAAATTCCTCTTAGCAAAGTATCTCAAGAATGGAAAAAAAAATATCCAATGTCCTCAGCCCTACTATAAAACTAATTTATAGCTTTCATATGAAGGCTATAACCCAATTATAGAACAAGAATATGGTGAAAGGGGCAAAGGAGGGAAAGGTAGTGGGGAAGATGGGTGAAAGGAGGGTAATTGATGGGGCCACACCTACACTTCCTCTTAGAAGAGTACAGGTAAAACTTACTAAATGCAGAATATAAATGTCTTAACACAATGACTAAAAAAATGTCATGACGGGTATGTTAAACAGTTTGAAAATATTTCAGATTGTATGTGAAACCAGCACATTGTACCCCATGATTGCATTAATGTACATAGCTATGATTTAAAAAAAAAGGAAAAAGAAAGAAAAAGGTGCACAAAAAAATACCGTAAGAAAAAATCACTTCTAGAGATATAAAATACTTTTATTCTCAATACAGAGATAAATTTATTATGAAAATGTCATCGTACTGAATGTTTGCACTCAAGAACAAATCTCCTAAATGTGTGATGCTAAAAACTACAGAATCAGCAAGAATCAAGGTCACAGTTATTTTTGGGGTGGAACCCCAATACATCTTTTCAGTTACAAAAGACTGAACACAGGAAGGTTTGAGATGACGTATAGAAAACTGCACCTGGTGAAAAAACACACTATTTGTAAATGTTATGTGAAACATTCACCAGAATTTACCAATTACTTAGATGTAGAGCAGCGATTCTCAACCTGTGGGTTGCGACCCCCTTGGGGGGGGTTGCCTTTCACAGGGGTCGCCTAAATACATCCTGCATATCAGATATTTACATTATGATTCATAACAGTAGCAAAATTACAGTTATGAAGTAACAACAAAAATAATTTTATGTTTGGGAGTCACCACAACATGAGGAACTCTATTAAATGGTCTCAGCATTAGGAAGGTTAAGAACCACTGATCTAGAGAATACATGTGTTTCATAATTATGTCATGGTTTGATTTCCTTGGGATGGAGTCTGTGTGAAGGAAATTTAATAGGAGATGCCCTTGTACTGCTCCGCTGTGTACTGGGAGGGAAGAAAGTAGGAATGGGGAAGGATAGCCAGAGTTTACATGGAATGAGTCTCAAGAAGGTATGAATAGGTGATGGCCACTCAGAGATATCTGGAATTGGGTTAAAGAAAGCATCATTAAATGTGAGCTGTCCCAGAAGGTTGTGACTTTGTGGGAGTTGACAATGTTTCAAAAAAGGTAGTGAGGCAAAGCATTCTCAAAGAGTACAGGGAGATGAGTTCTGCTATGGTACCTCCTCCAAATCTGAAAATTATTCCTGTAATGTAAAAGGGGACACAGACTGTATTATTTGATTTTTAATATACTTGTGCAGTAAACTGCAAACTAGGAAAACAAAGGAAAATTTTAATTTCTTCAATGTAATTTCTAAGGTATTCTTCATTTTTAATTTAGACTTTAATGTGATGCTTAATAAATGCTAATAGCTAATGGTCTCAGTTTTGAAATAGATTTATATTTCTTGTTTTTATTTAAATTTAATCATGATTAATTCTGTCATATTTTCTAAGACTGAGAATGACAGAAGTATTCTAATGTATGTATGTATGATTTTGAGCCATGTAGGGTATCATCTGTTCCTGTATACGTTTAGAAAACTTATGGCATGTTACTTATGTGAAGCTAGAATTTCTTTCTTTTTTTCCCATGGGGGAGTGTAATTGGGGCTTTTCTGAAACCCTTTGACAATGGAAACATACAGCTATAGGGAATTAATTAAACCAATTCTGGTACTTCCCTGCAATGACATGAAATACAGCAATGAAAGTGATGCTCATAATGTGTGTATCTTTTCTGAATGAAGTGATCAAAGTTACCTTTAATTTTTCTAATATATTTATATCAATGTAGCATTGTCTATTGGTTTTCTAAGAAGTCTTTAGGAAATTCTACAAGTTTTTCACAACCATAAGGCCACAGACTGCCATGCAAAGTCTAGCACACTGTGTATGGGAGGATGTGGGGAGGAAGAAGGGCATTCTCCTTTATGAACCTTGGGGTAAAATTACTGAGTAATGTTAATCAAGAATGTCAATTGAGAGCATTTGAACTTTCTATTCTGACTTTATTTTTCCAGATAAATATCTGTCAATGTGCTGCAATTATTATATTACAAACAGTTTTATGTAATGAAGTTTGTGTTCAGGACTCACAACAGAAAATTATAGCTGTGAAGCTCTACATGGGCAAGGAAAAAGCTTATTCTTTGAGTCATGTTTTATACATCATTCATATTCTATCTTAATCACTTCCTTCCTCAACTCTTGATTTTTATGCCCAGTAAACATTTTAAAAGAGTCACCTGAGTCTAGGAGAGTTTCAAAAAGTGGAAACTTTCAATTTTTAAAAGTTTTTAATTTTTGTTCTTTTAAAAAAAACAATTGTTGTACCATAAAATGAAAAATGAAGGGTGAGAGGAGTAGGAGATGGAGAAGGAAGATGTGAGTAGTGTTGAAAGGGAAAAAGTAGAGGAAACAAAAATACCTTCTATCTAAAGTAAAGGAAAACAGTCCTTGTCTTATGAGTGTTGGATTGGTCTTTGTGTTCTTGGATGCTATATTTTACTACTTATTGTCTTGAAAATTGTTTCTGAAAGGAGTTGGTATTTTGGGGTATGGATCAGATTGCAAAAGACATACATTTTAAATAAAACTATAGTTTGGAAAGGATAATATTGCACATCTGAGACCGAGGCTTTTCTTTCTTCATTCCATTAGTCATCTGAGACCTGGCTGTCATGTCCTAATAGCAGGCAGGTTCCAAAACACTATGTTGAGAATGACTTAGGACTTGACTTCCTTTAAACATTTGATTTAAACTTTTACATGATGGCTCAGAGGATCAGAAATTTAATGTTATTTGATTTGCCCAAAACTGAACCCAACTTACAAGTCTTTATTCAAACTTTTAGGTAACTCAAATCTCTTTTTCGGGGAAGTGCTCAGTCAATTGAGGAGTCTACATCATCAGTTAAAGGTCAAACTCCCAATAGCGCTGTTTCCCTTATAAGATATCCCTGGCCTTCCCTCTAGGGTGGTAGCTAGTTGACGGGAGCAGGCCAGAGGAAGTGGTGTCTCTGCCTGTTGTTCTGTCTTCCTATCCCGCCTCTGTGTGGCTAAGGCCTTGGCATTTGTATCACCATTGAACAACATGAATAAGTTGGAGAAATAAACAAATTTGACATAAAATTTCCAAATTTTATCTTGCCAGCACTCATTTGGGTTTAGATTTTCCTTTACACACACACACACACACACACACGTGTTTTGTGGGAAACAGTTGAATTCCATATAAGGAAGGGATAGAAATGCAGCATTATTATTATCTCCTTTAAATATCAACCAATATCCAAATGCCAGAATTTAATTCTCTGAATAAATCCAAAGACATATTTTAACCCAAAAGTTCTAGAAAGCATTTTCAAATTGCTTATAAATTATACTTATTATTCATAAAAAATGCATATAAAGATTCTTAATTTATTCCCTTAAAAATATTTATTGAGGATCTATGTTCCTAGGTACTTGAGGAAATTGCAATAAATTAGATCTTACTATTATGGAGTTTACAGTGTATTGGCAGAAAGTTGTTTAAAAAGCTACTAGAATAAAGTATATTGACTATTATGATAAGGTACATATATGGGGCTGGAAGAGCATTTTTTGGCAAGGGGAGTGGGATTATAAGAGTAAATCTCTCTACAGTAAAGAGAGAATAGAGCAGGAGATGCCTTGAGAGGGAGGTTACCATACCCCAACCAAACTAATTGGGCCTCAGCACTGCCTGTGAATAGTTGTGCCCCAAACTGTTGATAGAGAGAGGCCAGCACTGGATCTTATGGGACATATTTTGAAATTTATCACAAGGACAATGCAAAGCCATTTGGGGGCAGCAAGATAGATGTTTATTAAAGCTATCAATCTGGCTGAAAAATGTATTGTTCTTGGAGCCCCTGGGTGGGTATGGGAGGTTGTAGCTGGTGGCAAAAGACAAAAAGAATGGACAGATTCAGGAGGCATTAAGAAAAGTAAACTTGAGCTGAACTTGGCAGCTCAGTGGGTAGGGTGCCAGCCACATACACCAAGGCTGGTGAGTTCAAATCTAGCCTGGGCCAGCTAAACAATGACAACTGTAACAAAAAATAGCCAGGCATTGTGGCAGGTGCCTGTAGTCCTAATCACTTAAGCCCAAGAGTTTGAGGTTGCGGTGAGCTATTGCTGCCACCCAGCCCCCATGATCGATGACGCTGAGGTAGCACCGTAGACGGAATGATTGATTTGAAAGGGAATGGCTGAAGCTCTCGCAGGCATTCAGCCTAAAGCTATAATTTCTAACAATTGATGTCTCCATGAATACTTTGCTATAGGTTGCTTATGGAAAACCTACACTCCCCATTTTAAAAAACAATGAGTTGTTTTCAGTTTAGGAAATGTTTACATTCACTGTGATAAACTGAGCTTTAAAAAGAGCATGAAAGTTATATTTATTTCAACATGTATTTTGATGTGATTGTTGTAAAACTTGAATTTCAGGCTTTCATCTTGAGATTTAGTCTAATGCATTAGTCAAATATTAATCTAAAAATATAAATATCAATATATGTCTGAAAAATAAATGAAATTGCACAACTCTTTAAAATAAACCATATTTGCAACAATTATGGGAATAATTATGGAAATAATTCTTATCTATGTTTAATTTTGTTCATCTTCAGTTGTCATTTTATATAATTATATTATTTTAAGTATTTTATTTGGTATTATACATTCTTTCCTAATTTCACTACAATATATACTTATTTATATATATAAGAATATGTAATTCTTGTAATGTATTATTAATATAATTATATAAGAATATATAATTTTTTTTTATTAAATCATACCTATGTACATTAGTGCACTCATGGGGTACAATGTGCAGGCTTAATACACAATCTGATACATTTTCATCCAACTGTTTGACATAACCTTCATTGGATTTTCTTGGTTATTGTATGAAAACATATGTATTCTACATTTAGTAAGTTTCGCCTGTACCCTTCTAAGATGCACCATAAGTGTGATCCCACCATTCACCCTCTCTCCACCCATCCTCTCCCCTCCCCTCTTCTCCCTTGCCCGTTTCCCCATATTTTTGTGCTATAGTTGGGTTATAGCCTTCATATGAAAGCTATAAATTAGCTTCATAGTAGGGCTGAGTACATTGGATACTTTTTCTTCCATTCTTCAGATACTTTGCTAAGAAGAAAGTGTTCCAGCTCCATCCATGTAAACATGAAAGAGGTAAAGTCTCCATCTTTCTTTAAGGCTGCATAGTATCCCATGGTATACATGTACCACAATTTATTAACACATTCATGTGTTGATGGGCACTTGGGCTTCTTCCACGACTTAGCAATTATAAATTGGGCTGCAATAAACATTTTGGTGTAGATATCTTTATTATAATGCGATTTTTGGTGTTCTGGATATATACCTAGTAAAGGAATTACAGGATCGAATGGCAGGTCTATTTTTAGATCTCTAAGTATTCTCCAAACATCCTTTCAAAATGAACATATTAGTTTGCATTCCCACCAGCAATGTAGAAGTGTTCCCTTTTCTCCCCATAGATGCCAATATCTGTGGTTTGGGATTTTGTTATGTGGGCTAATCTTACTGGAGTTAGATTAGATGATATCTCAAAGTAGTTTTGATTTGCATTTCTCTGATGATTAAGGATGGTGAGCATTTTTTAATGTAGGTCATGTGCCTGTCTTCTTTAGAGAAGTTTCTCTTCAAGTCCTTTGCCCACTCTGAGATGGGATCACTTGATCTTTTCTTGCTAATACATTTGAGTTTTCTGTGGATTCTGGTTATTAAACTTTTGTCTGAAGCATAACCTGCAAATATTTTCTCCCATTCTGAGGACTGTTTGTTTGCTATACTTATTATGTTCTTGGCTATGCAGAAGCTTTTTAGTTTGATCAGGTCCCAGTAGGGTGTTTTTGATATTACTTCAATTGCCTGGGGAGTCCTCCTCATAAAATATTCACCCAAGCCGATTCCTTCAATTTTGAAGTGTGTGGGCAAAGATTTCTTTGGATTATCTTATTTAAGATTTACTCAGATTCTGGAATCTGCAAGTTTACAGTTTTCATGAAATTTGGAACTATTTCTGCATTATCTCTTTAAATATTCTTTTGTTCTCATTCTCTCATTCTCTTTTTTTCTTCTATAACTCAGATGGCATAAATGTTGGATCTTTTCCTATTTTCCTATAGATTCCTAAGGTTCTGTTCCTGTTTTTCTTTCAATTTTGTCCCTGATGTCTGGGTGTATGAATTTCACTTGTGTGTCTTCAGATTCACTAATTATATTTCCTATCATCTCCACTCTACTATTAAGCTCATTTAATGATTTTCTAATTTCTGTTACTATATTTTTTTAGTTCTATTATTTCCACTGGGTACTTTCAAAATAACTTCTCTTTCTTTGCTGAGATTTTCTATATTTGTTTATTTATTTCAAGGAAATTTGTATTTGATTATAGAAACATTTTTATTTTAGCTAGCCTAAAATCCTTCTCAGTTAATGCCAACATCTAATTTACCTCAGAGTTAATTGTCTTTTTTCTTAAAATGGTAATTTATTTTGGTACTTGATATGACGAGTGATTTTTAGTTGTATCATACACTTTTTATCTATTATGTTAAGAGATTCTGGATCCTACTTAAATATTTTATTTTAGCATGTGGTCACTGTTTATGTTTATTTGCAGATTCTGGGATACTTTTCTGGACTGTGGGTTTAATGACAGTTTAACTTTTGAAGTCTGTGGTATTATTTTGTTCTTCTTGGATTTATCTGGTGCCCCTGGGACTTCCATTGGTCACTGCTGGTGCTGCCCAAGGAATTAGAGAGGTTTCTCCATACTGGGACATAGATATCTCTTGGTGAGAGAAGTGAATCTAAGGCTTGTGATGATAAAGAGGCTTTCTTGGCCAACTCTCACAGTAATAGGCTTATGGCTGCCTTTGGGAAATTGAGAGCATTTTTAAGGCTGGGAGTTTGTTGTGGTAAGATCTCTTCTATTGGCCACTCTTCTGTTGCTGAATGATAGAGGGGAGTTTCTGGCCTATGGAGGCAAGGAGACTTCTGCCCTGCCTTCTCGTAGTGGTATCCCTCTTATTTGGTGCTACTGGGCCTTCTCACTATTTTTGTTTGGCAAGGGGAGTCTCAGAGATAGTGGAAAAGGGATACACTTATCCTGGCTATTTACTAGGGTGCCCAACCAATTCCTTCAGTAAAGTAGAGGCTTATCTGATATTGTCAGAGGGTCTATTCAATCTGCAGAAAGAATGAACCTACTCAGACTGCCTTCTGTTGCTAGTTTGGGATCAGAAAATGTTGAGTCTGAGTCACCTTTTTCTGTTGAGTAAGGGAGGTAAGATGCTCTGTTTCTGTGTTTTTCCTCTAATTCTGAGGTTTCAAAACAGTTTGCCTTTCTCTTACTACCCTTTAAAATTTTCTTTGGTTGCTACTGTACTATTTTTAGGGCTCATAATTTTACTGGCCCAAGAGGAACCATGGAGAAATGGCTTTAGGCCATCTTGTCTAAGACTTTTACCCAAAGTCCTCTGTAAACAACTTCTTCAACTGTGATGTGTATTCAAAGAAGGAATATCCTATATTATGATTGAATTGTGTCTCCCAAAGATAAGTTCAAGTTCTAACCCCTAGTACCTCAGAATATGAGTTTATTTGAAAATAAAGTTGTTATTGTAGCTGTAATGAGTTAAGACAAGATCCTACTACTGTAGCATGAGCTCTACCATAACTGATGTCCTATAAGGAAAGGAAATTAGGCCACAGACATGAGAGGTGGTCATCAAATGATGATAAAGGTGATATTGAAGTCTTGTAGCCATAATCCAAGGAATTTCCAGTAAACCACCAGAGGACAGAGGAAGTCAGGAAGCATTCTCCCTTGTACAGTTCACACAGCTTTACTGAAACCCTGAGTTTGGAATTCTAGCCATCCAGTTTGTGGTACTTTTTTTATCTTTGAAGAGAAAACTCTGCTTCAGGTCAACTAAGCCTACATCTATAAAGAAGGTGCTGAGTAGCAGGAAAAATATAATTTAGGTATGCTTTCTAGCATTTCTAGACCCCATTTTTCATTAATAAAAAAAGGTTATGGGATTACATTACATTGAGGCACCCTCAACATAATCTAACCCCAACTCTACTCACTGGACCCAATTCCAAGAGGTCATTTGTATGATGGACAAATCAAGGGACATACTGTGCTAGAAGAGGGCAGAAGATCTATCCAAGAAAACTTGGCAAGTCATAGACCATCTTTTTCTGTTACCTGCACTTTACTTTGTGATAGAAAGCAATAAGCAAAGAGGGAAATGGAGATGGAATGGAAAGCCTCTGGGGTGTTGGTCCACATGATGTAAGGGAAGGCATGTGCAAAGTAAGATGCTGGAACCCTGGGGACTCAATAATAGCCAGTTTCATAGGCATGCTCTATCTCTCACTGTAATAAAGAAATGTCATGTGAGGCACGGATGCCACGTGTGGATGCCAGCCATGTATGTGGAAAACAACAGGTGAAATCCATCTAAATAATATATTTTTAATTAAAATACCCCAAATACCCCACATAAAATATATTTTTAATCAACATAAAAATTAATGAGATACTTTACATTATTTTTTCAAACTAGGTCTTTGGAGTTTTATGTGTATTTTCACTTACATGTCAGTTTGACTAGTGACATTTCAAGAGCTCAATGGGCACATATGGCTAATTGCTACCCTACTGAATAGTGTGGGTATATTACACATTATTGGCACTTCTAAATATGTGCACACTTATTTCAATTACCACTGAATCAACCATTTTAAAATGATTCCCTATCTTTTAGGTGTTTTTCTTCCTGCCCTTATCACTGGTTTTCTAGCTTCATGTCTGCTGTTAAAATTCTAAATTAGAATTTTAAAAGACAATAAGGATGTCTGTTTTTTTCTTTTCTTCAACAAAATAAGAATATGAAAGAAAAATGTAGAACAGAAAAAGCTTGTAATATTTTCAAAATGATAATTTATGTATTTGTAGTATATTATGATTAACTATAGCTTTTTGCTACAGTGCCTTACTTAATTCTCACAATGATGCTGTGAGAATTTCCCAACCAGGACTTCTTTGTACCTGCCTCCTAGACACACCTGACGTGTCAACTTGTGATAAGCTAAAATGCTAATTCCTCTTTTCTACACTTGTTTTTCTTTCTGTATTCTTGATCTTGAAGAGAGTTGTATTATCATTTGCCACATCAGCCTATCTGGTAGATGACCCAGACACCTACTTTACCTTCCTCCTTTCTCTTCTCCAAGCCTCATGTCTAATTAATCACCAAATCCTGTTGATTCTTTTTTTTTTTTTTTTGAAACAGAGTCTCATTTTGTTGCCCTTGATAGAGTACCATGGTATCACAGCTCGTAGTAACCTCAAACTCTTGGCCTCAAGTGATTCTCTTGCAGCATCCCAGGTAGCTGGGACTGCCAACCCCTACCACAACACCAGGCTACTTTTAGAGATGGGGGTCTTGCTCTTGCTCAGGCTGGTCTTGAACCCGTGACCTCAGGCAATCCACCTGCTTTGGCCTCTTCGAGTGCTAGGATTGCAGGTGTGAGCCACTGCTCTCAACCCTAACTCTGTATTTTAAATATATTTAAATTCTAAATGCTGCTGCTTATTTTTAAATAATCTTATTTTGATGCTTGTGTCAATATCAGTTCATGGCTAAACTATTGTCATATCCTTGTAACTGGTCTCAGTCTCAAACCTAGTTCCTGTCTTATCCTCTACATTCCTTTTCTAAAATAAAAATTTGATCATGATACTTCCCCATGTGGAATTTCGATGATTTTCCATTGCCTAGACCATTGCTCCTCCAAGTTTAATGCATATTCAAATAATCTGGGCAACTTGATAAAGTTCAGATTGTGATTCAATAGATCTGGAGCCCTAGATTTTGTACTTTTTTTTTTTTGAAACAGACTCTCATTCTGTCACCTGGACTAGAGTCCAGTGGCATCATCATAGCTCACTGTGACCATAGGTTCCTGGGTTCAAGTGATCTTCCTGCCTCAGTCTCCTAAGTAGCTGTGACTGCATGCCCAGCTTATTTTTCTAATTTTTGTAGAGATTGGGTCTCACTCTTGTTCAGGCTGGTCCTGAAATCCTGGCCTCAAATAATCCTCCTAACTCAGCCTCGCAGAGTGCTAGGAGAGTGTGAGTGTGAGCCATTGCACTTGGCCCAGGATCTGCATTGTGAGCAGGTGATGATGATGATGATGCTTGCCCATGGATCACACTTTGAGTAGTAATGGCCTAGAGGATAAAATACAAACTCTGTAGAGTGTCATTCAGTAAGCTCTAGAGACCTGGCCTCCTCCTAGTTCTCAGCCTTACAGATCTACGCTCCTTCATCTCCAGCCAGCCTAAGCTACTATTGTCTCTCCTCAGTCCAGAGAGAGTAACTTATAAGTTTGGCACATGAAAAAACACAAAACATCCTTTAGAGATGAAGTCTCCAAATTTAAAATTTCAGTAATGTTTTTATCTGCCATCATAACCTCACCACTAATGGCAGTTGGAACAGGACAGGCAACATATATCAACCTTAGCATTCATTCTGTCCTCTTGCGGCTTCTGATTTCCAATGAATATAAGGTAAATTTTTTATAAAGTCTTCGTAATTCTGTTCATTGCTGGTTCAATTCAGCACAGGTGGTCTGAAGTTGGGGGAGTTACGGAATAGTTTCTCAGGCTCCTCAGGATGGCTCTGCTGCATCCTACTGACTGGTTAACTGGTGTGGGGGCCTGGCTTCAGATTTGTGAAGAGATGGTATCTGTCTATTCTCATCTTTCCCTCCTAGACCACTGTCCTTTAGTGTCAGAAAGCTAATATTGTCTCGGGTATTTTCTCAGTTTTGCTCAATCCATGGACCTTCTCTCTTCCTCTTTCCAGTCAAGGTACCCCGGTCAAGCCCTAGGACCAATTCCCTCTCCTACCCTGTCCTTATACCTACAGTGTTCCTACCTCTGTGTATGTGTTTACTAGTTCTCATTCTAAAAATATTTATGGAGTAACCTCTGTGCTGAATATATGTATAAATAACTCTGTGCTGAATCCTGAGAATATGGTGATGAGAGATATAAACTTAACTCCTATTCTTAACATGGCTTAAAGGCTGTAAGTGAGACACATGTTTGAACAGGGAAGCAGGATAAAGTGTTAAAAGAAAGAAAACAAAGAAAAATGAAAGGAAAAAAGACAGGATGCTTTGGGAATTTGTAGCTTTCCCTACTGTTCTGGAGTTCTGATAATTTAATTCATTCCAAAATGTTAGTATCTGGTGACTACTTACTGTGTCATAGCATACAGGGTCATTTCCATTTTTATGTCTTCATTCTTACTATTAGTTATTGTGAATTGTTATTTTTATTATCAGAGGTCAATATTTCAACTAAAATTTTTATTATATAAGTTGACCTCATTTGGTTGTAAAAAACCAGAACCCAGCCTGCACTACTTAAGCAAAAAGGAGAAAACCATGATAGTAGCTGAAAACAATCAACAGAAGAGAAGAAAGTGGCGCAGGTGGATTCATGGGCAGCAGGAACTTTGTACTTGAACATCCTCCTCTTTTTCTATGTTCCTCCTCTATGGTTTGTACTGTTCACATCTCACAACATCTGCCATCAGGAGAAAATAGACTATTTTTCCAAATTCCAACCTGAAAAAGCTCAGAGAAGAACTCGTTAGCAGTAAGATATGGACCAGTCATGTGCAGCAGCTTATGTTATGGCCATGTAATGGAGAGAGAGAAGGGCATGGGACCCTGGCAAAGGCAGGGCTGCAGGAAAGACAGTACTGTCAATTTGCTATACATTGAGATAAAACTACTGGTGTTTTCAAGTTCTGATGCATTTAGACATTTGGGATGCAGGAAAACAAAATCAAAATTCTTGGCAATTTCCAAAATTATAAATTATTCTTCATATATGTCCAACATTCTTCATATTCTTAAAACTCATGATTATGATATTGAGAAATATTTGATGAATAAGTAAGAAATATTAAGTTTAGAAATATTGTATTTACTAAAAGATATAGTCAACATTGAATATTTTAAACATTGGAAAATTGTAGTGAGCATTATTTGGTAGTATTCAAATTTTTGTAACATTATATTTAAAAATCTCCTAGTAAGGTTAATGTCACTATGCCAGTCATATGTCTAAACTGCCAGTCCAAGACCTATTTGGTTTCTCAAACTTGATAATCGCTGGCAAACCTGTCATAGGATTTGTACAATGTATACTATGTGTGTAAGCTCCGAACACAACAACGTGGCCAACAGCTGCAAGTGAGAGTAACTGATCAGACTAACCATAGCGTTCTGTCCTGGTGCCCAGAAATGTTGGCCTTAACCTTTGATTTCATGTGTCTGCTTTTACTTTTCTTGCTTTTGACTTGACATCTCTGGATTCCTTCGAACCAATAAGTTACTAGATTGATTGCTAAGGTTTAATCTTCACAGGAAAATTGTCATTTTTTCCCTAGCTTTCAATTTACCGACTGATTTTTCTTAGAATTTCAGCTTTGGAAAATGATTTCTCATGAAATTCTGAGAAGGGATTCCTACCTGAAAATAGTGTTATTTGTACATAATTTCTCGACGAAAGTGTTTCAAGTTGCAAATGGCTAATTTACCACTGTGAAAACTCTTGAAAAGGCCCTTTATGGGCATAGAGGCTTTATAACCTGCTCCATATGGTTATTCTTCTTTCCCCTAGAACAGAAACCAGAATTAATATTTTATGACCCTTCTCCCTAAAAAGGACTTCTAAAAGACTCTGAATGTGCCTTCTCAAATGATTTATATCATAATACAGCAAAATAAGGAAACTTGTCATGCTCTGTGAATTTCCTAGGTTGACTTGTCCAGACATTATGCTCACAGTTTTAACACTGGAATTAAAGAACAAGGGTGGAGGGGAGCCTTTCCCTCAGTTTTAAAGTAGTTAAGAAAATGTGACTTGGTATTAGTATAGTCACCCATTCTTGCACCACTAGAAGTTATAAAAGGAACTGAAATATCTCTTCCTTTGAAATGTGTGTTGACAGGCTTGCCTGTGGATAGTAGACACATTCTCCTGGGGTTGACCATTATGTCAGGGCATCCTAAATGCTGTAGACTGTAAAAAAAAAAAAGAAAAGAATAATCCCACTAGCTGAGGGATAAAAGGGTAGCAGTGTGGGGAATTTTCTTGAGAACTGCAAATGAAGGAGGCACAAAGTAGCGCATCACTGATGACACAGTGATGGTCCCAACAGTCCACTTGTGTGTCCACCAGACTCAGGTGTGGGTATTGGGTGATTCTTTAGGGATAAAGCACAATATAACATGGGGAAGTTGAAAAAAGAATTGAAGTTAGGGACCTGGCAACCAGACATTCTGGAGATATTTGCTGTATGGAATTCAAGTGCCTTGCCTTTGAGGTATATTCGCAATGTAACTAGAATATAGCTAGAATGATGAACCAAGGAAAAATGGGAAAACTCTTAAAATCACAGCTAAAGAAATTTACAAGTGAGGGCAAATAAACATACGATAAATTTACCAAGGCAATGTCTCAACTCATCATAACCTTACTACCCTCAACCCTCAATTAGTTCAGAAAATTTTTAAAAAGAACAAAAATGCCAGGCAATAAGCTGACATCAATGGCATCTATTCATAATTTAACATTCTCTTTGCCTTCTCTTTATTGCATCAAAATAGTATACAGTGAAAAATATAGTAAAAATGATCAATTTTAAATGCTGAAATGGCTCCAATAATGAATTAAATGTATTTGCTTTTTAGACTTTTTAGTAAGATAAAATACTTGAACAAAATTTATGTAAGAATTGAAACAAAATGAAATTTTTGTATCAAAAAAATTAAATAAAGCAAAATAACTGAATTTCTACATATTCTGGTTAATTGAAACTGCTTTACATCTGGGTCCCAGTGGGACCTTGAAGTAATCATGTCACAGGAGCTTGTAAACCTTCTAGATTTGCAGGAGGTTATGAAGGTTACCAGGATCTGACTTTTATAATATAGTAAATAAACAATTCTTCTAAATCCCAGCCTTCCAATTAATACAGCCCTCCACCAAGCTCCTCGGGGTTTCTGGGAATTTCCATTTGAACCAAGCAGTTAGCAGTCAGTTGAGTGCTTTGGAAAATTTCCACTCAGGGGTTCTGATATCTGATTTCTTCCCTCTATTGCATCCTCTGGGGTACTCTCAAGTGTGATTAGGGTTATTTGAGCCTTTTTGTTGGACTTATCTTCCCATTCTATCTGTCTCAACCCCAAAGCTGCCCTGGCAGAGTTTGGTAACACAGCTTAGGGTTGCAGCAGCAAGAGAAAAGCCTATCCGAAAGTCTGTCTACAGAAAAGTCTGGGTGGTCACCAGCAGAGCAGCCCCCATCCCCTCTTTATCACCGCAGGCGCACCTATTGCAGACAGGCAGCTCCAGTGCAATCAGTCAGGAGCCTTTGGAGAGGGCTGGAAGACTGGAATAATTCTCATTCCGTACCCAGATTGAAACTGGAAACCCAGACGAACTTTGGAGTGATTTTTAAAAGAAAATACAAGTAATTCTATAAAGCAAATATAAATGAGTAAAATAAATAAAGCAAAGAAGGAAATGAGGGAGGAGGAAAATGGAAGAAAGGACGAAAAGAAGGGAAAAATTAAGAAAGAAAGAAGGAATAAACTAAAAGAATTTATTCCCTGAGCTATAGTTACAAAGCTAATTATAGAAGAAATACAATCTAAAAATGATAACTAGATACAGATTCCTTCCTTATGAGAGTAATTAATGCCTCTCCAGAGGACATCCTTAGCTATTGTTTAAGAGTTGTTATTAAAATAGTACGATTATTACTATTGTCAACATAACCTTGAAAATGATGTTGGTAGGGATGGAACTATAGTAGGCAAACAACAGAAAAATGTTTCAATTTTCTAATATGGAAACTGTTAGTGACTTATAAGATATGATTATAATGTTATATTTAAATTCTACATCTCACTACAGGATTTTTTCTATGGGGAAAGATTACGCACAGAGGTATATTTCTGAAGTAGGAAGAACATCTATTTTCGACTGAAGAAGGTCCTTGCTCCTTTACATGTAAACTGAGTTATCCTGTCTAGATATTTGAATCTTTGAGTCTCTTCCAATCCATCCTGTGTCTTGCACTATAGCAATTAATATTAGTACATTACCCACGTAGTTGCCTTATACGCACTTTAGTTACTCCTGTACCCTCATTCCCAACTTCACTCCCCCTCTCTCCCTAACCCAACTCTTACACTCCTACCTATAAGCTGTCACTACTCCCAGAAACAGTAAGTATTGCTAATTCTTATTCTTAAATAAAGAAAAGAAGCTGCATTGATAAAATAACAGATGGAAAAGATAGGTACATATCAACTTCCTGCATTCAACTTTTCTCCATTTATCAAGACTAGAATTTCTAAAGAACACCCGGAAATCCAGACTCTTCCTTTGATTGTTGCAGCTAAGATAAAAGTCAGCAGAGCAGATCTGATTCTCTGCCCGCCACCCACTCTTCTCCTACTCCAAGATAATAAATTGTTTTAAATAGTTTGAAAGTACCATTGCTTTGGTTCTTGTGATTGCTTTCTATTTATACATCTAGTCCAACAGTTCTCAGAACTGTTGATGTGTAAAGCTTAAACTAATTGCAGCAATTCTGAGCAAAACTGAGAGCTCTCTCTGTATTCTTTTATTAGGAAAGTCTTCAAGGCAAAGAACTGGGTAAGAAAAAGGTATTACTCATTTCTGAGTAGGTACATACTTCATCATCTGAATGAGTAAGAGCTATTTCCCCCCATGACTTGTCCTACATGTTATTTGAATTCCATGATGAACATTCTTTAAGCTTTTTGTTCAGTGGCCCATGGCTTTGCTCTTACTTGTATTTGTTGTCTTATTCAGTCATTTGAGTGTCCAAAATGTGTGATTTTTGGCCAGACCAATGAGTTTGAAGAATGGCCCAAATTGAGGTTCCAAACTGCTTGCTTTAGCACCATATGAGGTTATGATTTAAAAAGGCAGATTCATCAGGCTAGCCTGAACTAACTCAAAGCAATTTTGAAGAATGGCCCAGTGCTTCTCACATGCAGATAAATTTAAAAACCACAGGTTTGGTGTGCAAATATGGCAAAAGGATTTAGGCTATAAAGCTCAAATCTAGGACTGAATTCGTGGCATTGAGCTCACCAGTTGACTAAGCTTATAAATGTTTACGCCAATGCTTATTCCTGGAAGTGACAAAGACTCATGCTAATCCCTGTGCAGTAAAGTGAGAAAAAGAAAACAAAGAAAAAATTGTTTACAAAGAGAAAAATGCATCCACGTTTTCTAATGGAAATAATATGACATGTGTAAACTTAACACTTCAGAGGGCAGGAGCAGGGCTTAGATTTTCACTATTTTGATGGACTTTTCCTCTGGGAGCAAATCTCTGAGGAAAGAAGTTCCAGTTTCCTGACTTAGATGATATGGAAAAGTCATAAAGACTAATTTGCATTTGTATTCGGAAAGATGTTCTTTTTTCATATATTTTTTTCCACACTCAGTGATGATGTATTTTTTGTGATATCTTCAGTTCAAATCTCATGTGGTTTAAGTAAACATTCTTGGTTTTTTAATCTGTCATGATGCTATTAAGTAAATTCAGTCTCTTTAGAAATAATCATTGTTTCCTGGCTCTAGGTTTGGAAGGATTTGCAGAGAAGATGACAGAAACTTGGATCAGGATCAAACTTGGCATTGTCAAGACAGGATTCATTGTAGATGCATAGAGCTCAGCTCAGCTCCAGCAGGGAAGGGACTGTTCTTTAGAATCCGTAGTGAGTGTGTTTGTGGATATCCATAAACCATGGTGAAAAAACATACATCATTCTTTCGAGTAAATAGACACATTCTTCATGAGTAGAGAACAGGTTGTGGGAGCACTTGATCTGTATAACAACAGACTAACACAAGCATCCTCTTAAAACTCTCAATTTTTAGAGTAATGTGCAAAATACATGTCTTTTGATGAAGTATGTCACATTTGCTACTGTTGAACGATGGCAGCAAGTGACGTTTTTCCCACAAAGTGTTGCTATTGCTCTTGGGTTATTGCAGCACATCCCTCCATCCATTTATACAAATGTTCTTGTTTGTGGCTGGGTATTACTGACTAAACAAAAGCCTTTCTATTAGCAAGGTATTTATTAAAAGAGTTCAATAGAAATGCGACTGATAAAAGGAATATCATAACCATTGCTCTCTGAATGGGTTTAACAGCTCCACTGTTTGTCTAGCCTTATAAAAGTTACATATTCCCTAGCCCATAGCTCTTTACTTCTTTATAATTAGCCAAGAATTTTCCAATTCAGAAGATCTAGAAGTGTTTCTTTATCATTTCCCTGCCAGTGACATGAGTGAATAATAGTTTTGTACAGCTTTTCTGTTTATGAGTCATTGCCTCAAGGAGCATGAAATAATTTTTCAGTTTTTAAATTATTTGAACCTTTGTTACTCTCCTCCTAATTAGTGTCCATTGTGTTTCAAAACTCATTTTTATGTATTTATTAATGGCAGTAGTATTAAAGGAAACCATAGAAACCTCTGGAGGAGAAGCAGTTCTATTTCTTTTTAAAAAACAAGTATTTCACTTCTTTTCCAGTCAAATCAAAGGCTTTAACTTTAATGGTTTAAAATTATCATTTAGTAGCATTTTTATGAGCTTATTAATCTCTTTGAACTGCCACCTCTACATATAGTCAGCCAACTCCCAGAAAATAATTCGTCTAATTAATCAAAGTACATTTCAACAAATTTCCAAATCATATATATTTTGAATTTTTGGGCTTTACTCAATAGATGGATTTCTGATATGTTGCATTAAAGTACAATTTTTGGCAAGAAGCTTCCACTTTTCCATTAGTGTTATAACTGGACTGATTTTGCTGTTGTTATTTTAACTTAGGTTTTTAAAATGTTGGCATTTAGATTTTTATGCTTCAGTTTTATCTTAAACCTAACATTCAATTGCATAATCTATACATCCTTGCCCCTCGAGATATGGTCTATGGACAAGCAGCATCTTGGAGCTGGTGAGGAATGCAGAATCTTAGGCCCAACCCAGACCTACTAAGTCAGAATCTGCATTTTAACAAGATTTCCTAAGTGACTCTGGTTCATGTTGACATAAAATCTAAATGCCAACATGGAAATGATAGGAAATGAAGCTGAATAATAGACATAAATAGCCTATGTGTCAATGAGTGTGGTTCTGTCAAAGGCAGCCTAAAGAATACTGAACAGAATAAGAGCATGGCCAGGGTTGAGTTTTTAAAGGCTATTTTGTGTGCAGTGTGTAGAATGGACTGGAGACCAGATTAGGCAAGAGCAGAGTCAGAGACCACCATGGAGGTGGCTGCAGTGGCCCAGTAGAGAGATAATGGCCACCTGGCATAAGTGTTAGTAGCAAGAAAGGACAGCTCAGAATGAAATCTGAAAATGAAAAGGAAGAATTCCTTTTCTGCTCAAATAGGGTGACTGTTATGCCATCAGTCTCTCCTTCAAACCTTTGAGGACAGTAGCTCATTGCTGAGTCTTTGCTTATTCAGAGCAAATATATCCAGGTCTTTGAATTATTGCCCATGTGACATGATTTTGTATGCTTCTGCAAGTATTTCAGTTTACTTATGTCCTTTGTATGATGTTATGTCAAGGGTTGAAGAAAAGATAGAGTTAAATAAGGGAAAAAAATCTAAAAATGACTGGGTATGAAAACATGCCAAGTGAACCACAAATACCTGTTCCTCATTTAGTTTTAACAACCCCACAAACTAAGTGTTATTATCTATTTTTACAGATGAAAATAATAAGGTTAAGAGGTTAAGACTCTTACCTTTTGATTGCCAGCTATTAGTAGTCGAATCTTAATTGACACTTAGAGATCTGTGTTTCATGTATTAAACTACTAGCACTGTGAAGATGCATACAACAACTTCAAGTACCACTTCTCTGTGGTTGTTATAACCATAATATTGTCTTCCTTGGGTATCTACCTTGCCTATTTGACACATTTCCAAGAATTATAGAGCAAATAGAAAAGAACCTGAGCAGCCAGGGTTGCTGCTTTATGGCCAGGTAGATGCCATAAAGTCCGAATTCTCTTAATATAAGAAAGGGTATCACTTATAGAGCTTATTTACTTTGTTTGCACACAATTCTCCTAAGCTTAGCCATATGCTTTTGCAGCCCACAGACAATTAGAAACAGCAATTTGAGAATGAGTAGGAAGCAAGTGAGATCTAATAGTTGACAAGCTGACATCAAAGAATGAGACAGAAAAATGTAAATAGATATCGATATAAAAATCAACCTACAGATTCAGTGCAATCCCTATCAAAATGTCAGCAATTTTTTTTTTACTGAATTAGAAAAGACAATCCTAAAGTTCATAAAGAACCCTCCCCCCCAAAAAACCAAAGTAGCCAAACCAATCCAAAGCAAAACCAAACAAAGCTAGAGTCATTTCATTACATTACCTGACTTCAAATTATACTACAAGGCTAAAGTATCCAAAATATGGTACTGGTATAAAAATACACATGTAGATCAGTGGAACAGAATAGAGAAACCTAGAAATAAAGCCATATACATGCAGTCAACTGATCTTTGAAAAAGTCAACACAGACATATACTGGCAAAGGATATCCTATTCCAAAACACTGGTAGGAAAATTGGATCACCATATGCAGAATAATGAAACTTGACCCCTAATTCTTACCATATACAAAAATCATCAGAATCTGGATTAAAGACTTGAATTTAAGACCTGAAACTATAAAAAAACTAGGAGAAAACCTAGGAAAAACTCTTCTGGACCTTGACCTAGGCAAAGAATTCACGACTAAGACCTCAAAAGCAAATGCAACAACAAAAGAATAGACAAATGAGACTTTAAAAAGCTTCCATACAGTGCTATAAATTTCCCTCTTAGGACTGCCTTTGCAGTGTCCCAGAGGTTTTGATAACTTGTACACACCACATTTTCTTTGTCTACTCACCAGCTGACTGATGGGCACTTAAGTTGATTCCACCTGTTTGCAATTGTGGGCTGCACTACAATAAACATTTGGATGCAGGTGTCTTTTCAACAAAATGAGTTCTTTTCCTTTGGGTGTGTACCCAGTGGTGAGATTGCTGGACAGAATGGTGAGTCTACTTTTGCTTCTTTGTACACTCTTAATACACTTTTCCATAAAGGTTGTACCAATTTGCTTTCCCACCAACAGCGTCTGAGCATTTCTTTGTTAACATGTCTGTGCCTGCCAAAAGCTGTCAGTTTTTACTTTTTAATAACAACCATTCTAACAGGGTGAGGGAGCATCTCTTTGCATTTTCCTGATGGTTAGTGAGGTTGAGCACATTTTCATAGGTTTGTTGCCCATCTGTATATGTTCTTTTGAAAAAAAAATCTGTACCTTTCACCTACTTTTTGATGGGGTTCTTTCTTTTCTTACTGATTTGTTTCAGTTCTTCACAGATTCTAGATATTAGTCTTTTGTCAAATTTACAGTTTGTGAATATTTTCTCCCATTCTGTATGTTGTCTGTTTACTCTGGTGATTATTTCCTGTGATGTGCAGAAATATTTTAGTTTAATAAATTTCCATTTATTTTTGTTGTTGCTATATTTCCTTTTGAAGGCTTAGTCACAAATTCTTTGCTTAGGCCAATGTTCAGAAGAGATTTCCCTACATTTTCTTCTAGAATGTTTGGTTTCAGGTGCTATATTTAAGTTTTTGATTCGCCTCAAGTTAATTTTTGTACACAGTGAGAGAGAGATCCATGTTCATTTTCCTGCATGTGGCTATCCAACTTTCTCAGCACCACTCATTGAATAGGAAATGCTTTCTCCGGCATATATTTTTGTCTGTTTTGTTCAAGTTGTTGGTTGTAGACATATGGCTTTATTTCTGGGTTCTCCATTCTTCCTCATTGGCTCAAGTCACAAGGCCATGCTATTCTGGTGACGATCGCCTGATAGTATGACTTGGAGGCAGGTAGTTTGATGCCCACAGCTTGGTCCTTTTTGCTTAGGATTGCTTTGACCAGGCTGCTTTTTGGTTTCATGTGAAGTTTAGGATTATTTCTTCCAGATCTGTGAAAAACTTTGACATATTGCGTCTGTAAATCACTCTGGGCCACGGCGACATTTGAACAGTGGTGACTCTTCCCATGCATGAGTACAGGATGTTTTCTGTTTGTTTGCATCAGCTGTGATTTCTTTCATCAGCGTTTTCTAGAGATCTTTCACTTCCTTTGTTAAGTATACGTGTATTCCTAGGTATTTTATTTTCTTTACAGTTATTTTAAGTGGTATTGAGTTCTTGATTTGACTCGCAGCTTACTATTGTTAATTTATAGAAAAGCCTTCTCTTGCCTGATTGCTGTGGCTGGAGCTTCCATTACTATCTATGGTGAACGTAAGTGTTTCCAGTGAACATGATTTTCTCACTCATTTCTTAGTGCAAACAGCTTCAACTTTTGAATGTGGATTTGTCGCCTGTGGCTTTACTATTCTGAGCTAGGTCTGATCTGTGCCCGGTCTGCTTAGTGTTCTTATCATGAAGTGCTATTGGACTTTATCAAATGCTTTTTCTGCATCTATTGAAATGATCATCTCGGTTTTGTTTTTTAATTCTGTTTATGTGGTGAATCACATTTATTGATCCATCCTTTCATCCCTGGGATGAAACACGCTAAGATTATGGTGCATTTACCTTTTTGCTGTGCTGTTGGGTTCAGTTTGCTAGGATTTTGTTGAGCACTTTTTACATATGTGTTCATGATGGATACTGGTCTACACTTTTCTTTCTTGAGACAGAGTCCCACTTTGTCAGCCTTGGTAGAGAGCCATGGCATCACAGCTTACAGTAGCCTCAAAGTCTTGGGCTTAAGTGATGCTCTTGCCTCACCCTCCCAAGTAGCTGGGACTATCTAGGGTCTATAATTTTATTTTTGGTTGTGTTCTTTTCTGGCTTTGTTATCAGGGTGATACCGACTTCATAGATCAAGTCAGGGAGGGTTCCCTCCTCTCAATGTGATTGATCATTTTCAGTAAAATCGGTACCAGTTCTTCTTTGTAGATCTGGGAGAATTCAGCCTGGAATCTGACTGGTCCTGGGATTTTCTTAATTGGAAGCTTTTTTTTTTTTTTTTTTTTTGCATGTAACTTTTTTATTGAGGCACAACAAGGCATTGTAACTTGCCTGAACTTGAGGCAGTCAGTTTAGTAAGCTGAACGTTAATACAGTTAAGGATTAAGTGCAAACAATATACATTCACAGCTTGACTAGCAAGGCTA
>CAUYON010183354.1:0-31264 GCA_963573935.1 Arctocebus calabarensis | reverse complement strand
CCCTAGTAGCTGGGACTACAGGCGCCCGCCACAGCGCCCGGCTATTTTTTTGTTTTGCAGTTCAACTGAGGCCGGGCTTGAACCCGCCACCTTCGGTATATGGGGCCGGCGCCCTACTCGCTGAGCCACAGGAGCCGCCCCATTTTCTTCAGATTTTTGTATTGCTGGGAAGAGAGATTTTTGTAGTAATCACTGAATATTTTTTGAATTTCTGAAGTGTCTGTTGTTATTTCTCCTTTATCATTTCTGATAGACGAAATTAGAGATTTTACTTTTCTGTTTCTGGTTAGGTTGGCCAAAGGGTTTGTCAATTTTCTTAATCTTTTCAGGAAACCAACTTTTTGTTTCATTGATCTTCTGAATGATTCTTTTGTTTTCAATTTCATTGAATTCTGTCCTAATTTCGATTATTTCTTTACTTCTGCTAGGTTTGGGCTTGGAGTGTTCTTCCTTTTTCAGTTGCTTGAGATGATCCATTAAGTTGTTGGCTTCCTCTCTTTCTGTTTTCTTGATGAAAGCTTCCAATGCTATAAATTTCCCTCTTAGGAATGCCTTTGCAGTATCCCACAAGTCTTGATGATTTGTGTCTTTGTTACTATTTTGTTCCAAAAATTTGGTGATTTCCTTCTTAATCTTATCTTTGACCTAGCTATCATTCAGCCTAAGATTATTTAGTTTCCATGACTTTGTCTGAGTATGAAGATTCCTGTTGCTGTTGAATTCAACTTTTATTCTATAGTCTGAGAAAATACAAGGAATAATTTCTATACTTTTAAATTTGCTAAGGTTAGACTTGTGTCTTAGGATATCATCTATTTTGGAGGATGACCCATGGGCTGATGAGAAGAATGTATATTCAGTTTTATTAGGATGAAATGTTCTGTAGAGGTCTGTAAAGTCCATTTGTTCTAGAGTCAGCTTTAAGTCTAACAGTTCTTTGTTTAGTTTCTTCTTGGAGGATCTATTCAAAACTGTCAAAGGGGTATTAAAATCTCCAACTATTATAGTGCAGGAAGATATCAAGTTGTTCATATCCATTAGGGTCTGCTTTATGAATTAAGGAACATTCTGGTAGGGTGCATAAATATTAATTATTGAAATCTTTTCATGTTGGCTGTTTCCCTTGACAACTATGTAGTGACCTTATCTTTCTTTATCTTTATTCATTTAAAGCCAATTGTATCTGCTACTAAAATTGCAACCCCTGCTTTTTTCTGGTTTCCATTTGCTTGTATTATACAAGTCTATCCCTTCACCATGAGTCTATTTTTATCCTTTAAGGTAAGGTGAGATTCTTGTATACAATAGATATCTGGTCTGAGTTTATCTAGTCAGCCAGCCTGTGCCTCTTTAGAGGACAATTTAAACTATTTACATTAATTGAAAGAATTGATAACCCTGGTTGTGTTTTGGGTGTCATGATTTCCAGATGTCCAGTGGACAATTTTTTTTTTTTTTGCAGTTTTGTCTGGGAAAGGGCTTGAACTCACCAGTCCTGGTGTATGGGGCCAGGACGCTACTCCTTAAGTACAGGTGCCACGCTCCAGTGGACATTTTTAATCCTTTCACCACTATGGAAGTTGAGTTTTTTTGTTTTTTTTTTTTGAGACAGAGCCTCAAGCTGTCACCCTGGGTAGACTGTCGTGGCATCACAGCTCACAGCAACCCAGCAACCTCCAATTCCTGGGCTCAAGCGTGTCTCTTGCCTCCAACTCCCAAGTAGCTGGGACTACAAGGCACCCGGCACAATGCCCAGCCATTTTTTTTTTTTTTTTTTTTTTGGTTGCAGCCCTCGTTGTTTGGCGGGCCCGGGCTGGATTCGAACCTGCTAGCTCAGGTGCATGTGGCTGGTGCCTTAGCCCCGTTGAGCCACAGGCACCAAGCCAGGAAGTTGAGTTTTATTCAAAAATTTCTGGGTGAGTTTACTTTGGTAGTAGAGCATTGCACTGGTCATTGTGGAGGATAGATCTGAGAATATCCTGGAGGGCTGGTTTAGTTATGGCAGATTTCACCAACATGTCTGTGTCATTGAAGTATTTGATTTCTCCATCGCAAATGAAACTCAGTTTAGCTGGATACAGGATCCTGGGCTGGAAGTTGTTTTGTTTTAAGAGATTAAAGGTTGATGACCATCTTCTTCTGGTTTGAAACATTTCTGCTGAGAGATTTGCAATCATTCTGATATTTCTCCCTTTGCTGGTGATGCTTTTCTTACATCTCGCTGCTTGCAGAATTTTCTCCTTCATCTTAACTTTGGCAAAGTTAATCACAATGTGTCTAGGAGATGCTTTATTTTGATTGAGTCTTGCTGGGGTTCTGAAACTGTCTATAATGCTTGGGACATTCTCCTCCAAAATCTGTTGGAGTAGAACATCTGTATCTTTAGGACCATCCTCTTCTCCTTCAGGAATTCCTATAAGATGAATGTTTGATCTTTTGGAGTGATCCCACAACTCTTTCAGGGAGCGATCAGTTTTTGCTCTCCATTTGTCTGCCTCTTTGAGTATGCAGGAACATTCAAAAGCTTTGTCTTCAGTTTCAGAGATCCTTTCTTCTGCCTGGTCAATTACTGAGGGATTCTACTGTATTTTGGAGGTCCTCAACTAACTTTTTCATTTCCTTGAGCTCTGCTATCTCCTTTGTCATTATGTCTATATCTTTGGTGATTTGGGCTTTGAATTCATTTATTTTCTTGAGACAACTTTAGAACTACTCTTTGGATTCAATTTCTATCTTTTCTTCCATTTTATTTATCTTATTTTCCATCCATATTCTGAATTTGATTTCTGACATTGCTGCCATTTGTCTATGCATGGCATCTTCAGTTGTATCTCCTTTGTTGTTTCTTGGGGGGGGGGGTTGATCTACTCTGGTTATTCATGTTACCAGAGTTCTTCTGCTGGGGCCATGCCATGTTTATTTTCCACTGTTTGGTTATTAGCACTGGTAGGGTGAGATTGAATTGGGGTTCCCAGGTAGTAGAGATAGCCCCTTACCCAAGCCCTAGGCTTTGTAATTGTGGCTTATCTCCTACAACCTTATAAAGGTCCCTTTCAGAGTTTTGGCCAGAGACTCTGGGGACCTGCTTGGTGAGATAGCACAAGCTAGCTCTGTTTTGATATCAGCCAACTTCTACAGAGGTTCTGCTATAGAACTTGGAAGGATAACCTCAGAATGTCTCTGAGTGGACAGCCCTAGACAAAGGTTCCCATTAAATTGTGTCAGGCAGTGCAAGCCCTGCTCAACAGAGAGGGATTCAAGGGTCTCCAACAGCATATTTGGAACCAAGGATTCACATTCCCAACTGCCAGACTCAGTCCACAGTTTTGTCCACTTCTCTGTTCACAGGCCCAGTTAGAGCCAGGGGCCACACCCCCACCCACCTGTCTCAGTCCACATCCAGCTAGCCTCTGCTTGCCAGACTAGTTGGAGTCAGGGGACCATGCCCCCACCTGTTAGTCTCAGTCACTGCCTGGCAAGCCTCTTTTGGCAGGCTCTGTTGGAGTCAGGACACCAGGCCCTGCCTTGAGCATTCAATTTTAAATGCATAGGTGAGGTATGAATACATCACTTTGAACTTCTTCTTCTTCTTCTTTTTTTTTTTTGAGACAAAATCTCTTACTCTGTCACCCTCAGTAGAGTGCAGTGGCATCACAGCACACAGCAACCTCAAACTCCTTGGCTTAAGCTATTCTCTTGCCTCAGCTTTCTGAGTAGCTGAGACTACAGGAACCCACCACAACACCTATATACTTTTTGGTTGTAGTTGTCATTGTTGTTTGGCAGGCCTGGGCTGGGCTTGAACCTGCCAGCTCTGGTGCATGTGGTTGGTGCCCTAGCCACTGAGCTACAAGTGCTGAGCCCACTTTGCACTTCTTGAAGGAAAGAGAAAACAGGTTATGGCCCTGGGGGAGGAATAATGAAGGTGGATTTGCCCTGTGTTTCCAAGTGCCCGTAGTCTACTGTGAGTCTACATTTCAGTTGTCCCATTTAAATTAAAAAGTAATTAAGTCACACAAACAAAAGTTGCCTTCAAGTGATTCTAAGACCCTAAAACTATCCCATTTGACCTTAGAGAAAAAGGGAGCCTGGCTTCCCTCTTTCTTGGTTCTTCCTTCTTCTCTGTCATAGGATATTAGGCTCCACATGTTGTTGAAATTGTGAAAAATGTTGACCTCACACGAAGTTCAAGCTTGATCAATGTAGGTGTATATGAGGCCTCCCAGGGATCTATATGAAAATTCCATGAGGGGAATTGGGATCTGCCCTACTATAATGGGAGGGGTGGCCTGGGGGCCCTTCTTGTCCTTAACCAAAGGCAATTTCCTGTCCTTTCCTGCATGCAGCCGCCCTGACCAACTGTGGCAGCAGCATCTACGCAGTAGCTGGAACACTAAGTGCTCTTTGGCTCCCTATGCAGCAAGATGGGCCACACTGGTCAGCTCTCCCTGGAAAAAGCAGGAATAAATCAAACACCAGCTCCTACTTAAGATCTGATGAAATTCTCTATTTCCGCTCCAAATTGAATTCCTCCCGAAGGATCGGAGCAGCTCCTGGGAGTAATAAGGCACTCCTTCCTCCTCTGCTAGGAGCATGTTTTAAATTAACGAACACAGCATTCTAATCTGGGTGGGTAGGTAGTGTTCAGGAATGGTCCAAACTGTTTTAAGACCAGACATGATATTTTTAATCTCCAGGGGCAAAGCCCTAGACATACAGTATGCATGGCCTCTGTGGTGGAGGCAGCCCCACCGCTGGTCTCCTGGGAGAGACTGACAATGGGTGGCCCGCTGTGACTCCACACCACCTCCTGCCTGCCCATGTCCTTCTCCATCACTTAGAAAAGAGAATTTGTGGTGGAGAATACTAGCAAGAGGGCTTGTGCTTTTTGAAATTTAAAGTATCACTTTCCTGCCCATCTCTTATTAGAGAAAAATGATAAATGGTGATTTAAAAAAAAAAAAAAAGAATGTGTTTAGGATGAAGATGTCATTGAAGTGATTATGCCCCTTCCCCTGTAATGATGATGGATCGACAATCTGGCTTTTGTAGAGACCGTTGACACAGACCCTTTCAGGGGGTGAAAAAAAAATGTTCCCCAGTGAGCCTTGTCAGAGAGAAGACTGATCACAGGCTGTTGACTGGGGCCAAGAATAAGATTCTGAGAAGGCAGAAGGGGAAGGGGGATGAGCTTAGGAATCAAGGTTAAGGTAGGAGTAGAAAATTCTAAAAGTTCATTCTGTTTTTGAAGGTGTACATGAGATAGATTATCTGTTGGTAAAGACATATTTAATATTGCTCCTTGAAGTGAGCTTAAGAACAGAAATCGACTTTTCTCCATTCACTGTTGAAGAAAGCAGTTGACAAAAAAAGACAGGAGCTAAAGTCTACTTAACATGAGAAATTCTGACATTTAGGGTCAAAAGAGAGAAGGAAATTCTCCTTGAAAGAATATTGTCTTAGTCCTTTTACGTCAGAATTTTGTTAACAGCCCTTGAGAAAGGTTGTTACAACCTCACTCCATGTTTTTAATTTATTAAGTAGTTTTAAAAAAGAAACCATTTCCCTCATAGGGAAATAGCCCCAGAGCATCTTATCCAATAAGTAAAACTCTACTTTAGAGGGCAGAACAGGCCACTGGAGGATTTAAAGTCAGGTTCCCAACCAGAAAATTGCTTTTCAGGGAGAAGGTCATGTTTTCCACCGATAATAGGGTAATTTATATCAAGTTAAACGCCCTTCCTTCCTATGAGGAGGAGGGGATGTTTAAGCTTGAGTCTTCCTCAAAGGACAGTAGGAAATATATTTATCCCTGGCTGAGGGATAAGGACTGAGGATGGGAAATGGGAATTTGGGTTGAATTCCAGCCACGCCAGTGTCTGTCCTGCCCTTGACCAAGATGCACTGCGGCTGGGGTGGTGTCTCCAGACTGCTGAAGGGCGGGGAAAGGAAGTCTGGTGGAGACAACAAGGACTGTTCAAGGGAAAAAAATGAAAGGGCAGGAACATGAAATGCCACCCCCCACACGGCTGCTTTTGTGCATTCCTTCAGGCCCTCATAGACTTTTCTATTTGCATAAATGGGCCTTGGCTAGGCTTCCTCCCGGGACAAAACAGTGCAGTAGTGGAGGCTTTTCCCCCCATGAACAGTCTTGCTGCGATTTCACAGTCATTGGTTTGTGGCAACGTCCTGGCTCGAGCAGACAGCCATGCAGTCTCTGTAGGGACGCGCACACGTCTGTCCCTTTGGCTGGGGGACCCTTCCCATGCAGGCTTGCCTTTGAGACTGTTTATAAGACCTGAAGTTACTTCTGTTTTGTTTTAGCCAAAAGGGTGAACTGCTGCCAGCAGTATGTCTGGAATGTTATTTACTCGGTACATTTCTGTGGCTTTTCTTTGTAGCACTGCACATGCCAGAGCCAGAGGTCACTTACTTGAAAATGCCAGGTTCTACAGTTTGTCTTCACAACGGGGTGACTCTCCCGGGTAGCTCCTGTGCCTGGCAGGTCTGCCTTCCTTCCCTTCTTCCCTGTATTTATTATTATTGTATTATCATTTTGTTGGTGTTCTGAACTAGTTTCGGGGCCTGTCACATTGTTTCCCTTTGTTCTAAATGCCCTCAACTCCACTTTTACATTTTGCGGGGTTTCTGGTCGACTCTTTAGAGTACAGGGCAGATGCCTTTTCGTTTGCGTGCCTGCCCTGTTATTATTTCACATGAAAGCTGTCTATTTTGGCAGACATGACTCCCTCGATTGCAGTTGAGCTCTCTGAGCTGAATGGATAATGTTGTGCAAGGGAAATATAGGTGGGGTTTTCGCTAATGGTAGCTGTGGGGGCGGAAAAAAAATCTGCAAGCAGTCTTGGCTTGTGCAGAGCCAACATGATGGCAAACAAATGGCTTTTGAAAAGGGAACCGGTGTGTACAGTTTCTTAATTTGGAAGGTTTCACAACTGTTTTTGTCGAATTGATGGAGGGAAGAGAGATTTTTAAAGAGCAAATCCTTCATTAGAAAGACCATAAACAAGTCCTGGAAAAACGATCAATGCCGAAGGTGGATGCATAGGAGTTACTCTCTGGGCCTCTTCTTTCTTCAGCTCCCTTCCTCCCATTTCATCCCGTTTACCCCATTGTGGTATTTGGGGTTTTAAAACAAGATATGGAAAATGAGATTAGATAAATCTCCCTGTCTGGTGCCAGGCCTTGGGCCATTTGCACACCTGGGTGGTTAACTCCCTACCTTCTTTCTCTCTGTCTCTCAGGAGAAATTTGTTATGTCGTGTGAATCCATAAGCACCTACAGATACCGCTGAAAATCTTTGCCTTTTCACAGACCCGGCCTTTAGCTGAGTCTCTTGAAAACCTCACCCATCCACAGCACCTGTTAGTTTGTTAACTCCATAACCAGCCCTGGTGTGAAATGGAAAATTTTGGTCCCATTCTTCTTGGCTTTTTCTGTCCTTCTGCATGACTTCTCAATTTGTTTGTAAGCCTCTTGGATTTTTGGCTGAAGGGTCTTCTTTGATCACGCTCCTGAGAGCCTGGGCTTCACATTCTCACACCTGCTCTTGTTTTACAGTCCAGATTTCAGAGTAAGTACTTCCATTGCCTTGTAATTTTTTCAGTGTAAAACTTTGGTGCAGGTTACTTATTACAGGTAATAGCCGTTTGATGACGGAGACAACTGCTTGGCAGAAACAGCACCCTGAACTCCTGCCAGAAATGTAAACTGCCACTTTATTTATGTCTAAAAGCATCTAAGCCGCAAGCCTATCAGTCATGATCTAGCATGCACATGATAATCACAGGCTTGCCAGGCTGAGAAAGCTGCCCCGTGGGGCGGCCACGGGGACAGGCTCTAACAAGACTCCATGTGTTTTCTCCCCCATTACCCACAGCCCACACATCATCTTCCTCTCTCAGAGCACCTTGACAGGAATGAGCCATCTCTGTGGGACCCGTCTCTGCCATGAAATTGCCCATGCCTGGTTTGGCCTCACCATCGGGGCCCGCGACTGGACGGAGGAGTGGCTGAGTGAAGGGTTTGCCACTCATTTGGAAGATATATTCTGGGCTGAAGCACAGCAGGTGGGTTTAAAGTGACCCTAAGCATTTCAATATGTGGAAGCCAAATTCTGTACATAGTCATTCATTCATTCATTCATTCATTCAACAGCAAAGTACTGAGTGCCTACTAGTGCATAAGGCACTGTTCCTGCTGGGGAGATAGTTGTGTAAACAGGAGATGGAAGCTTCTGCTCCCAATGAGATTCACATTCTAGAGACAGGAGATAAAGTAGACAAACGAACAAGGAAATCAGTGTTTAAATCAATAGTCATACTCTCCGATGTCTGCTCACAAATAGTGAATGAAGAGTGAAGCAGTAGGTGTTACAGATTAGGAAATGGTGAGGACTATGGCAAACTGGCAATTGCCTCTGGACTCTGAACAACTCATGTTGAAGGGAGGGAGGTTCAATACAGCTGGGCTTATACTTTTCTAAAGGAATCCATAAATCTCGATTTTTATGTGAAGTTTCCTAATTTAAAAATTATTATTCAGGCTCGGTGCCTGTGGCTCAGCAGGCTAAGGCACCAGCCATGTACACCTGAGCTGGCGGGTTCAAATCCAGCCCGGGGCCTGCCAAACAACTACGATTGCAACCAAAAAGTGGTCGGGCGTTGTGGCGGACGCCTGTAGTCCCAGTTACTTGGGAGGTGAAGGCAGGAGACTCACTTGAGCCCAGGAATTGGAGGTTGCTGTGAGCTGTGATGCCATGGCACTCTATCCAGGGTGACAGCTTGAGACTCTGTCTCAAAAGAAAAAAAAAAAAATTATTATTCAAACCAAATATACCCAGAAGCCAGACCTGGTCAACACACTCCCAGTTTGCAACCCTTGCTTTAAAGAATTGGGCACCAGTTCTAATGAGGATAGTGAACAACTAAGCTGCTTCCTGTTTACTTACAAGTTCTAACATTTAGGTCACTTCTTTTCCCTACCACCCCTGCCCCTTACATACTGAACTATTTGGCATGTTCCAAAATTCCCAAGTGTGTACACACCTGTATGATTTTGTTCAAAGTCCTCTGTCTGTTGAAATCCTATTTATTTTTCACTAACCAGCTGAGTCACCATCTCTGGGTAGCCCAGACAGTTTACTCCACTCACAATTCAATGCTACTCTCCTGTAAACTCTGAACCCCCCACAATATTTGATGCTTACCTCTTTATTTCCTCTCTTTTTTTTCTTTTTCCCTCTACCATGTGATTTTCTTATTCTCACAATTAGACTATTACCTCTTTAGAATGGAGCTGGATCTTACTCATCCTGCTGTCCACTTCACACCTTGACTATGAAGCTGGCAGTGTTCTTGTCTCTGGCTTCACAAAGTCCTGTGAAGAGAGGCCACAAGTAGATATAGAGAAAAGAGTAGGCTCTGAGTCAGACCAACTTTGAATCCCAGCTTTGCTGTTCACCTGCTTTGTGAAGATGGGTAGGTTGTAGATGGCATATAAGAACCCTTCATCTCACAGGGGGAATGAGACAGCTCATGAATGAGCTTAGCACAGAGCCTGGCACATGGAAGGTGTGCAAGAAGTAATTGTTTACTTCCTTTTTGTATTCCCCTCTACCTGGCACATAGTAGGCATTCAGCTGGGTTTAATATAAATGTGCCTCTAACGTAATGTCTTCTATGGGTACTTCCCTTCAGACATGATCAGATTTGTGCTATATTGGCCCATTGCTAATGGGTTTCAGATATCTGATGATGATGTCTTTTATCTCCTGCATCCCCAGGAGTGCTCCTCCCTCACTCTTCCCCCTGCCTAAACTTCTGACTTAAAGATGTCCACATCCCCTGTCAAAAGTCAGGTGCATTTCATAGGCACATATGTTTCCTTGTCCATTCTGTGCTAGATCTGTAGGGATAAAAGGATGAGTAAGACACAGCCCTCCCTGATCATGAAGATAAGAAAAAGCACTCAATGGAAGGAAGAAGAAAATAAGCTAGGAAAGAGAGGTAAATACCAAATACTGTGGGAGTTCAAGTGTGGGCAAGGTCAGGTCTGAGTGGATCTAGAAAGTCTTTGTGGAGGCAGTGACTTCTGCTGGGGGCCTGGAGGGAAAGCAGGAATCAAGTGGTCGGCCCATCTCATCATCCTTTAAGCTGCATGCAGGACTTTTCATGATGTGAAAATATGAACATTCCTGAAGCAAAGTGGCCATTCTAGATTCCACCCCAAAGTTTGGAAACATTTGCAGAGCACGTTTCCCACTCTGACCTCTTCCTTTAAGAGGGAGACTGAGTGGGTGCTGGTCCCTGGTGAGTGCCTCACACCTTCCACGCCGTAGGGGAGCACTTGGGGGAGGGCAGGGGTGCCACCTCAGCGGACACTCCTGGTAAGCAGCAGGCTCCACCGTGAAGAGGCTGTGAGGACATGGTGGTGGTGGTTGTCACTGGGGTCACTCTGTAGCACTGAGCACTGGAGAGCACAGCAAGGGGGAGTATGACATCATCAGACAAGGAGGTGGGAACTGGAAGTCCCCTCAGAGTGGCTTCCACAGGGATAGGTGAATCAAGTTAGTTGCAAGATAGACTCATGTGACTCGTCATCAACCTGGATAAAGTCAGAACTCCTTCACAGGCACGTTAGTCTACTTGGACTTCCATAATAAAATACCACACACCAGCTGGTTTCAACAACATTCATTTCTCACAGTTACGGATGCTAGAAGTTCAAGATCAAGGTGCCAGTAGGGTTGGTTTCTGGTGAGGTCTCACTTCCCTGCCCTCCGATGGCTGTAGGCTGCCCTTTCACTGTGCTTTCACATGGCCTCTCCTCTGCTCATGCTGAGAAGGAGCTCTGCTGTCTCTTCCTTGTCTAATAAGAAAACCAATTCATATGATTAAGGCCTCGCTCCTATGACCTCATCTAATTACCTCCTTAAAGGCCCTGTCATTAAATAGTGTCACACTGAGGTTAAGTCTTCAACTGCAAATGTTGGAAGGACAAGTTTCGTTCCTGACAATGGGCACACCATGTCTATTGACCTCCTGGCCTCTGCCAGCTTCCCAATATGGCTCTCTATTCCCCGACGGCAGTCTGTTCCTGGCTGGACCACATCCCTCGCCATTCTCTTAAGTGCATAATGCTCTCCCCGACCCCTGTACCTTGCACATGCCTTCACCCTTCCTGAAATTGTTCCTCACTGGCTGACTCCAGCTTTCCCTGAGGGCCAGCTCAGGCACCACCTCCTCGGGAAAGCCCTGGAGGGCAAGGGGCATCTGGATTCTTCCCTAACCTCTATCATCACCTGCACCCTGGTGTTAGGGTTCTTACCTATCTCCCTCTCTTCCAGACTCCTATGACAGGGGCTCTGTCCTCAGGGCCTAGTAGAGACTCAGTAAATATCTATTGAGTGAATTAGGGACCTCTGATGTCCACCCTTCCTTCTACTGTGGATGTTCTGCTGCCCTCCTTTATGAAGACAGTAGTGAGCACATCTGTATGACAACAGCCTATTTGACTCAGCAGGGCAGAGTGTGGCGGCCTTCCCCTCCCCCACAGTGAGGCCGGACACTTTTTCTGATTATATGCAAACAGGCAGGCAGGACACTTTTTCTGATTATATGCAAACAGAGTCATCTGGGTTGCATTAGCAGGCTCCACTGTAAACAGTCCTTAACAAAATTGAGGGCTGGGGAAAACAGGAGGTAAATGGAGGGGCCTTCCTCACTTTCTGCCTTGTGCAGAAAGGCAAAGCAGGAAAGGAGGACTGGATGGAATCAGAGTAGAAATGGCCCCTGGGGAAGCCCACTCTCTGCAGGCCAGGTGTGTAGGGGCAGGAGGTTCTAGGACAGGGGCCCCTCCCAACAGCCCTGTCCCAGCTCCTGGCTTGCTTCTTTGTTTGAGGAACTAAGAGGCTCCTCCTTAAGGCCTTTGATTTTTCTGGTGGGGCACAAGATGAGAGCAGGGGGCAGGCCATGAAATCCCTCACTGAAACAAACCAAGCCGTTCCATGAGAATAGCAATGACTGTTTTGTGTGTTTGTGTGTCTGCGGCCCAAGCAGCTGGCTCCCCGTGAGGCCCAGGAGCAGCAAGAGCTGAGGGCCTGCATGCGCTGGCGTCGCCTGCAGGACGAGCTGCGGGACTCCCCGGAGGAGATGCAGGTGCTGAGGTAAAGCACGTCTGTGCTGCCGTTACCTTCTCCTTCTCCCTCCTTCCCTCTTCTTTCCTCCTGTACACATCCAGGCCATCTGATTAAATTTGCTGTTTCCTTTTTAAATCAAATTGGGCTGGTTGCTCATCCTCCCAGGGATATGATTGTTCTAAGTCTTTCAGGGTGTGGGTTTCAGTTTGCCTTCTGACATTTTCCCAGTGACTCTATTTATGAAAAACTAGCATGAGGCCATTTCCGGGACCAAATTCTTCACTTGAAGTTCTAATAGTCACTTCATGTGGTGTGGCTGTGGACATGGAGAAGGTTGGGATTTGGCAGTCTGGCAGACAGTAACCCTTTAAAGCCAAAGGGGGGAAAATCTTTAGGAAAGTATCGATTCCTAAGTGTTTAGTAGTCACAGATGTGTATGTCAATGGGGCCTTTTGTTCCTGATGTGGCCTGGCAGGAAGCCACTGCTGCTCTGGGTGCAAGAGGAGGATTCCACTGCTAGCTCCTGAGTTTGTTTGTGGACTGTGGCTTGTGGCACCTGCACGATTATTTCTTGCCACTTTCCCATGCTTATCCCTCTCTGCTTTGCCCCTTTCCTTAACTAAATGCTTATATGAAACCTGGTGCCTAAACCCCAGGAGCACTGGGTTGCTATGGCAACAGAAGCTTTTATCTGGGCCCCTCTTGATTAGAGTCAAGTGTTTGGAATCAGCTGTCAAAGGGGGGATGGGGGCAAGTCATTCAAGAGCCACCTCCTCTCCTCATCCCATCTTAGATGGCCATCCTGCAGGTAAAAGCCTGCCCTGGATGGTTCGGCCATTGTAGTTTGCTTTTAAATAACCCCCTGCCCATCCTCCTGACTACAAGTATAGCCCACTGTGAGGCAGAAGCCATATTGGAAATGCACTAACCTGGCCCAACCCCAAGGCAGGAGGGTGGCTGGTCTCTTGTGCAGCACAGTAGAAAGTAGGGCGTGGAGAGTTGCGCCCTACCCACAGCAAAGATCCCACACTTGCACGCTACCGCAGCCTCCCAAGCTGACTCATCTATTGTTTAGGAGAGGCATCTTGAGTGGTGGGAAGCGCATGGGCCAGGAGCCAGGAGACCAGCGATCTCACCCCATCACCACTGTTCCTGCTTCTGTTCCCTGAGCCAGTGTTTCCTAAGCCAGGCAGGATGGCTGCCCTGTGGCCAAAGAGATTACAACCTCTGCACTCAGGGAGCTTCCACTTAATGGGGACAATGTTGCATATACCACCTGGTCCCAGGTGGTGGGCAGTGAAGTGAACTCTAACTGGAGGGCTTCTAGAAAGGAGGTTGGGGAATTGGATGTGGGGAAGAAAGAAATGAGAGTATCTAGAATGATTTTTAGGTTTTTGAGTTGAGCAGAGAGTTGGGTAGGTAGTGATACCATTTAGTAGATGATAAAGACTTTAGGAGGAATAGGCTTTGTAGGGGGAAAAAATGAAGAGTCCAGTTTTGCACTTGTTAAGTTTGTGATCCCAAATAAATATTCAATATTACGAACTCTGGGGTCTTCAAGTCAGGAGCTCATTGGAGAGATTGGAACATTCAGCCTTTAAAACATTTAAAATTCTGAACACGTGGAAATCACCAGGGAGAGAGGAAGTGACAGAAGAGGATGAGAGGAAGATGAGCCAGCAAGGGGCAAGAAGGTATGGGTGGCTGATGCTGGATGCTGCTCAGGAGTGTGTAACAGGGAGAGAAGTACCACAGGGAAGATGCTGATGACCTTGACCTTCATGCATTTATTGATGGGTGATGGACAAGGAGTTCAGGTGGAAGTAGACAGAAGAGTGAATGGGAGGGCAGGAAGTGGAGCCAGTAGGTATAGACTCCCTGAGAGAGGCTGTGCTGACAAGGGAAGCCAAGCTGCGGAGAGAGCAGAGGGAGCCACAGTCAGAGAGGTTTGCTTACTTGTGGAGAATGGACCCAGGAATATCCTTATGTGTGAGCTGCATAACCATGCCAATCCCTTCACCACTCAAAGACTACGAGGCTATCTCCAGGCTACACATCCCTAAGTCCTTTGGTGGAGGCTGAGGACATCATAATTGCTATTAGTTTTGATGAAGTGTGTTTCCAACTTGGAAGCAAGTTAGACCACACCCTGGGAAGTCAGTTCACACGTGAGGAGAGCCTTGTCTCTGGGTTCCACGGAGCTGTGGTCAACCCAGCTTCTGATGCCCAAGATCTTTTCCTTTGTGTGTGGAGTCAGAGAAGAATATAGTATTTTTAGACCTTTGTGCTAGAAGGCCTATTGTGGCATTTGTTTTTATCTGAGTATTCAGAAATTGTGTTTGCCTAAATTTAGGCTAACGATGAAATGACTGCATTTGAAAGACTCATTGTGTTATCAATATGGAAAATGTTGTTATCAGATGCACTTACAATGAGGAGGAAATGTTTCTGAGCCTGCCCCAATATAGCTAGGTTTAGTTTACTCCCATCTCCTAAAATTCTTCCTTAAATGGGCATAGAGAGCCTAGAAATTATTGAAAGTGAAAGGAAGGACTAGAGTTGTAAAAATTTGTTCTCAGATTTTGTTTTTAACATGCAAATGAGACCTTAGGAAAGAAATCCCTTAAAAGAACACAGTGATCAGAGATACTATTTGTTTTTGGAGATACCCCATGGTCTTAAAATGATGGACAAAGAACAGTTAAAACGGTCTTGGTTTGTGTCTTGATAGCGTCCTCCATGTTGGCAGACGCGGTGGAAACTTCTCTTCACAGCAGTTTTCAACATGGTTGACCACTCCCTCCTGCTAAAATCACTTTCTTCTCTCTCTACTGTGTGTCACAGGCTTAGATTTCCCTGTGCTTCAATGCCCTGTCTTTCAACATCTCTTTTGCTGGCAATTTAACACTTAAATAGCTTAAGGCTCTGAAAGGAGTGGGGATGGAGAGATTTAAACCCAGGGATTGAAACTATCCTCTTGTCCTACACGACATTCTTGCCTTCAGGGAACTTGAAATAGCATTTAGTTGCATTAAGAAAAAATATTTTCTGGGTATCTCAAACTCTAGAAGGACATTCAGATTAGAGTGAAAAAGTAACCTTGGATCAAGCTTTCTTTGTCATTGAACAGATGAAAACATGTGTTTTAATATTTCAAAAGATATTGGGAAAAAGAAAATTCAATATTCTATTGATTATAGATACTGGAGTATTAACGAAGTGAGAAGAGAAAACCTAAAATTTGGTTTGGTTCTGGCTTATTAGTTCCAGTAATTAGTAAGAACTGTTTTCCATCTGTGCCTTCCATGCATCCACTGTTGAATCATGGATCTCATCAAATGTGCCTTAGGTTGACTTTGTTGTAAGTTTCATTTTCATCAAATATAGAAGGAGCCAAAAAATGTATACACATTTTAAGAAAGGCAAAAAAACAATATTAAAATTATAATCAATGTATCAATAATATTTGTTATTTTGTATATTATGTCTCGTATCTCTTAGAATTGCAGAAGTTAAATGTCACTTGAATATTAAAAATTTAATATAGTTTTTTCCTTTCTTAAAATATGAGTGCCGGCTTGGTGCCAGTGGCTCAACAGGCTAAGGCGCCAGCCACGTACACCTGAGCTGGCGGGTTCGAATCCAGCCCAGGCCCACCAAACAACTATGACAGCGGCAACCAAAAAATGGCCGGGCGTTGTGGCGGGCGCCTATAGTCCTGGCTACTTGGGAGGTGGAGGCAGGAGACTCACTTGAGCCCAGGAATTGGAGGTTGCTGTGAGCTGTGATGCCACTGCACTCTATTCAGGGTGACAGCTTGAAGCTCTGTCTCAAAAAAAAAAAAAAAATATGAGTGCCTTTTTTTTGGCACCTCCTGTATGTGCGGATTGATGTAGTTGTGTCATTTGGTTTCAAGCTTCTTGGTTTTCCTCGCCTTCTCAGCCTTCCTTGGCTGGGAAGCCTATAATGTGGCTGCAGGCTCCCAGGGCCTGGTGATGAGCTCAGAGTTTCACAGTGTTAAGGATGGCATCAATGACTCCACATCTTTCTCATTACTTAATTAGTAAAGATGGCCTTCCCAGAAACAAGACCCCAGTGGCTCTCCCCAGACTCTCCCTCACCTTTCCACTAGCCTTGGGCAGAACTGTCCACCTGGCAAAGTCTGATTTTATTATTGTGTTCCTGTCACTGCTCCATTCTCTGCTGTCACGGGCCCCTCCTACAAGCCCCCTCCTGACCAGAGTAGCAGTGTCAGCTCTTGCCAGAGAAGATGCTCGGTGGGGGGTGGGGGGGAAGGTTCCTGAAAGGCTTCTCGTGCCTCTCGTCTCTAGGGCGAGGCTGGCTTCCGGCAGCTTCTCTCTAAGTGCTTTCAGTTAGCAAACTCTGACGGGCCCAGTGGGATGGAAGAGCCGCAGAGGCAAGGTCAGAAGAAATCTCTGTTAGTTTTTATTGTTTGTGATTTATTATCACTGCCTCTTTTTTCTGGATTCATTGTTAAAGTCAAGCTCATGCTGAGAAAAACGTTAAAATATATCCTGTTAATGGGCACCAACAAGCACGGGTGTATATAGCTCTTAATCTTAGCTGTGGCCTCCCAGTTGATACAATGCTAGATAAATATGGCCGTCTTCCCCTACCTTCCTCGTGAATACTTCACCCCCTGGTCACAAGAGCATCCTATAATAATCAGGAGAAAACTCCAGAGCGTGTAACTCTATCCATAGCCAGAACAAACTGTGTATGCCATGAGCATTCTGTGAATTTGTCCAGGTGCCTAAGCATTGCACGTTCTATTTAAAATAGCAGGATTTTTTTCATCAAAAGTCTACATATAAGCCTCCTCTATTATACTTGAAATTTTCACCTCTAAAATTTTTCTCAACATTTTTATTTATGATCCTTGAAGAGCATAGCAGTCTTTTCCACCCACATGTGGGGACACACCCATTTGCTCCCATCATGAGCCTGCCTCACGGAAAAGCTCCCCTCCCTGAAGAGTCCCTTGTTGCTGTCGTGTGGTCACCACCAGCCCAGAGCTTCAGTCTTCCTCAGCTGCTCCTCAGTCCTGAGGCCAGAGAGCCCCAGCATGGGCCACAAATAAGTCCTTTTCCTCTTCCTTGCACAGCTCCCTTCTCCCTCAGCTTCAGTGTTTATTCCAGATCTTCCCTTTCCCCTTCCTCCTCTTCCTTCTGCCCCATTGGCAAAACTGAGGCCATCTGCGTCTATAACCACCCTGACTTCTCAGGCGCCCAACTGCAATCCTGTCTGCCTTCCTGCAGCTGAAGACAAATTTCTAGTTCCTGAGGTGGACCAGAAATGCGGTGCCTTGACACAGACTGTAAAGCCCATGAGGAAGAAGGGGAGGGAGGAAAGAAATGAACATCACTTTGGACCATGGACTGCAGTCCAGTCTATCCTGTCAGGGAGGACAGTAGTGCCTTCACTGGCTCCTCCAGGCATAAGAATAACCACTCAGCTTGGAACAACTGTCCAGTCACCGTAATTTGCCAGAGCAGCCCTGTGGGGCGCTCTCTTCCATGGGGTTGACTGGGTGGGGTCTTATTGCTAACCAAGAAGGGCAGGCAGTCCTTTTTAATTACTCTGATGAAAGCCAACCATATCCTTGTGTTTTAATATAGCATTTGTACCTGAGTTTAATTAGCTACATTTTTTACTGATTTATACTGTCTTTTAAGTTTAAAGCCTACAAGCTTCAGCCAATTTAAGGAATAGTCTGATAATTAAAGGAGAAAATCTTTGTTTCATTTGCTTTGTGGGGGTAGGATTCAAAAATGCCTTGTCCTGGGGACCCCTGCCCAAGGCCCTCCTCTAGGAGGGCCTGGCTCCATTGTTATCCCTCTGTCCTCTGTCCCTAACCCTCCTTCTCTTGGGATTCCTTCCCCACAACTGGTAACTACACTTACATTTCTCCCAACTTTAATAATCTGTCCTTAGAATGCTGCACCCTCATCTCATCATCAAACACTTGTCTCCATTCCCACAGTGTTCACAAAATCTCAGCCCTCTGGAATCTGCTTTCTGTCCTCTCTGGTCTAGGGAAGGTGTTTTTACCATGGGTTGTTTTGTCCTTAGGATCATAAGATGCTATGAACAAATTTCATTTCTTAGCTGATTGAATTCCTCCACTTTGTTTAATGTCTTCTAAAAGTCTTCCCTTCTGGAAGTTTCAATCACCTGGTTTTCATGGCCATGTGTCCTCTGGCCTTCTTTGTCCTTCTTTGCTGTTCTTTCTCTTTCTCCTTCACAGTCTTTCTTCTTCACACTTGGTCTTCAACAGGACCTCCGCTCATAGCTGCATGTCCTCCCAGAGGCGTGGTCTATACCCACCTTAGGTGGAATTCCTCAGAAGCAGACCCTAAGACAAAGCTTACGTGAAAGAGATTTACTAGGAAGTATTTATTCCCATATTCCCAGGAGGGGAAAAGGGAAAGGGAAGTGAGAAGAAGAGAAGAAGGCCAAGCCAGGGTGCTGTGACATCAAGTTAAGTCACACTGCTCTGGAGGCAGTGTGGGTCACTCTCAAGTGTCCCAGTCAGGGCAAGTGATACCCCAAGTGTTTATACCACTGCGTTGTCTCATTGGTTGGAGAGAGACACATTCCCAACTACTTCTGGCTCTGTGTTCACGGGCAAAACAGGCTGAGGCAACTTGAGGGCCACCCTCTAACAACACTTACCAGAGCTAGTGCACACAGATTGTAACAGAGCCCCAGGCACATGGGTGAGGCATGGGCTCTTCCCGCTAAACCCTGGTCTCAGCTGGCTCTCAAGACTCCTGCCAACCCAGCTCTCTCTAAAGATCAGATATGAGTACTTAACTCCCAGTTGATATCTCTTCCTGGTTGCCCCTCTCCCACCTTCCTCTGTTCACTTCCTGTCATGTTAAAGTGCTAGGTGGTAGCATGGTCCCCGTGCTATCCAGGATAGAAGCCTGGGAGTTCCAACTCCTCCCTCCCCTTCACTCTGCCCTTGGGACTAGCAACTACTAATCTTATCTCACAAGTATTGCCTTGATTCTACCCCTTTTACCACTCTCTCTGTTTAGAACTTCACTACTTGCCTCCACCAATCCAGCAGCCCCTTAATTGTTGTTCTGCCTCTAGTCTTTCTCTTCCTATTGCCCCCGGAAAGCTCTCCTTAAAACATCTCATGGTTCTGCCACCTCTTTGCTTGAATCTCTGCAAAAGTTTCCCTTCACCTCCAGGAAAAACTTTAAGCTCCTTCACATGACGTGCAAGGCCCCGCACGCCCTCACTTGTCTGTTTTTCCTGTCTTGCCACTGGTTGCTTTTTCCTCCACTCTCCAAATAGCTCATTGAACCTGTTTTGTTAGTCAGCTGGCACTGCCATAGCAAGATACTAAAGACTGGGAGGCTTAAAAAACAGGAATTTATTCATAATTCTGGAGGCTGGAAGCCCAAGATCAAGATGTTGGCAAGACTGGTCTCTCCTGAGTCCTCTTTCTTTAGCCCGTAGAGAGGACTGAATAGAAACAACACTTTTTTCCTCCGCTCTCACTCCCTCACAATTAACGCAGAAGACTTCTGTGACTAAATGTGAGGGATTTTTCCTCACACACTAAGCAAACAACCAATTCTGCACAGAAACCAGCTGGGTATCCTCTAATTCAATTCAGTCCTGGCACTGTCTACCTGGAGACAGCGTTAGATCTGCAGGGTGTGGGCCCAGTCCCCAAAACTGCCTCCTACTTCCGATGCCAGTCACAAGCCCCAGGTGATTTTACCTGTGTTTCTGACCAACCAGCTCGAAATTGGGGGTCTTACAATACCCTCCTCGGATTTTATTTATTTGCTGGAGCAGCTCACAAACTCAGGAAAACACGTTTATTATAAAGGATATTACCAAGGATGCAGATGAAGAGATGCGTAAGGCAAGGTGCGTGGGAAGGGCACAGTTCCCTCTGACACCCTGCAGGAGCTCTGGGAGCTCTTCAAACCCTGTTCTTTGGGTTTTTATGAAGGCTTCATTATGTGGGGATGATTGATTAAACCATTGGCTGCTGGTGATTAACTTAACCCTTAGCCCCTCTCCCTGTAGATTAGAGGAGGTTGGGCTAAAAATCCCAACTCTTTCTTTCTTTTTTTTTTTTTTCAACCTTTTTTTTTTCTTTTTTTGAAGTTTTTTTTTTTTGGCCGGGGCTGGGTTTGAACCCGCCACCTCCGGCATATGGGCCGGTGCCCTACTCACTGAGCCACAGGTGCCACCCGAAAGTCCCATCTCTTTCACTCATTCTTTTACCTGCCTTAGTCCTGAAGCTGCCTGGTACTGCCAGTCATCAGCCAATCATTAGCATACACAATGACACCACTTAGGAGATTCTCAAGATTTCAGGAGTCATATTTTAAGAAAGGGTTCAAAGAGCAAATATGCATTTTACAGTGTCGTGTCCTGGCTTGGTTTTCCTCTATGCCTGCAAATCCCTGGTGTTTCTGTACATGTATTTCTTTCTTTCTTTCTTTCTTTTTTTGAGACAGACTCTCAGTCTGTTGTCCAGGCTAGACTGCTATGGCATCAGCCTAGCTCACAGCAACCTCAAACTCTTAGACTCAAGCAATCTTCCTGTCTCAGTCTCCCAAGTAGCTGGGACAACAGATACTTGCCATCGTGCTTGGCTAATTTTTTCTATTTTTAGTAGAGATGAGGTCTCTCTTTGCTCCAACTCCTGAACTCAAGCAATCCCCCTGCCTCAGCCTTCCAAAGTGCTAGGATTATAGACATAAGCTACCACTCCCTACCCTAATCTCCTCTTCTTATGAGGATACCCAGTTAGATTGGAATAGAGCACCTACCCTGTCATCCTCATTTTAACCTAACCACCTCTTGAAAGTGCTATCTCCAAATATAGTCATATTTGAGGTACTCAAGGTTAGGATATCAATATTTTAAGGGATACAACTCAGCCTATAACTCCTACCATCTGCCTGCTCTTTCTTACCTCCATGCCTTTTTTTAATGTTGTCTCTATTTAGAATATCCTTCCCTTCCCTTGCTGCATAATTCTACATCATTATGACTCAGCACTCATTGCCTTCCAAAAAACCTCAGATCTTACTCTAAGATAAGCTTGTGGTATCCCTCCTCTGTACCCCTTAAATTCGCATTGTATCTCCATCCTTGATCTTACTACATTATTTGATAGTTATCTTTATATTTAGGATGGACCATATTAAGATGTCAATATTTGACCTTTTTTGACTGACAAAAAGAATTTTGTGTTTCCAACCTCCTACATCACTTTTTCTTTTGACCCTTCAGCCTTTTGTACCTAGGGACTGTGTGTCTTAATTATCTCTACATTCCACAGTACTTGGCCCTGTGTGGGTACTCGATAAATGTTGAAGAAATGGATTTCATAGACATAGTCTCTGTCCCTGAGGTTCTTTATATATTATATTTGGAGAGTTGAAATACGAGTCACAAGATATATAGAAAAATCCTAGGCTATATCCCCAGAGTTCTCAGAACTAAGACTTGAATATTGGCAGTCTTTCTTAGAAAGAACCATGCAGAGGAGGTGAGGTTTGAGCTGGGATGGTAAGAAAGGCTAACACTGAGATTGGTGAAGAGGTGGAAGAAGGGGAATTCAAAGAACAAGTCTTGGCAGGCATAAAAAGGAACTGACTGTGGAAAAGCACATTAAAGCATGAATGGGTTTGCTGGTGTGGGTAGACACCAAAGGAACTGATGAGACTGATGGTGGGCCAGGTAAGGACAGCCTGAGCATTGGCGTTCCTGAGATGCTAAGTTTAAGAGTTTTCATGTGATCCTGGAGATAACAGGGAGCTATTTTATGTACCAAGAATGACCTAATGAAAATGGACTCCTGGGAAGAGTACTGGCCTTTGGAATAACACATGATCAAAGAGACAGAGTGTAGAGGGCAGATGGAATTAGGTGGCTGTTTTAAGGAACATAGACATGAGTTCAGAAGAGCTTCTCTGGCCTGTGGCTCTAACTGAATGAGTTGCTTATTTGAAGCTATTCAAATGACTATAATGTCAACCCAGTTATACACTGTTTTGCTAGAAGAAAGTGTCTAGTAATACAATATAAAGGTATCTCTGATTGCACATAAAGATTAATCCATTGAAAGAATTGGTTAAATTCATGAGTTTCATAAGGTTTGTTAGGACTTTGAAAAGAGTGAAAGACAACAGTCCCCATTCCTCCTGTGCTGATGTGTGGTTGATCGTGCTTCCTTTAGTGAGATATCATCTGAGGATGTAGGCTGAGTGCTGCTCCAGGACTTGTCAGTCTTTGGATTTCAACCCAGTATGGAAGAATAGGGATTATAAGAGTAAGCCTGGAAGCCAAATTGCCTGGTACTGAGTCCCAGCTCTATTACAGGTTGAGCATCTCTTACCCAAAAATCTGAAACTCAAAATGCTTCAAAATCCAAAGCTTTCTGAGTGCCAACAGGACGCCATAGGTGGAAAATTCCATACCTGACCTCATGTTATAGGCTGTAATTAAAATACAGTCAAAACTTTGTTTCATGCACAAGATGATTAAAAATGACATATGAAATTACCTTCAGGCTACATGTATGAGGTGTACAGTAATCCCTCAGTATCCTTGGAAGATTGGCTCTAGGTTACTTCCCTTCCACATCCCCAATCCCATGGGATATGAAAAGTTAGCTCTTCATATCTGTGGGTCTCAGATCCCAGGAATACTGTATTTTTGAGCCATGGTTGGTTGAATCAGTGGTTGAGGAAACTAGGGATATGGAGATCAACTGTATATGAAATGTAAATGATTTCTGCACTTTGACTTGGATCCCACCCCCCAAATGTCTCATTATTTATATACAAATATTCTAAAATTAAAAAAAAAATCCACCATCTGAAATACTTCTGACCCCAGATATTTTGGATGAGGGATAGTCAACCTATATCATGCATTTGCTATGTGACCTTGAGTTTTTTGTTTTTTTTCTTTGTTTGTTTTTGAGACAGAGCCTCAAGCTGTCACCCTAGATAGAGTGCTGTGGCATCACAGCTCATAGCAACCTCCAATTCCTGGGCTCAAGCGAGTCTCTTGCCTCCACCTCCCTAGTAGCTGGGACTACAGGTGCCCACCACAACACCCGGCCATTTTTTGGTTGCAGGCTTCATTGTTTTTTGGCAGGTCCTGGCTGGATTCGACCCTGCCAGCTCAGGTGTACATGGCTGGCACCTTAGCCCATTGAGCCACAGGTGCTGAGCCTATGTGGCCTTAATTTACCCAACCACACTGAGTGTTAGTCTGCTCAGCTGTAAACATGGATAATAGCAATAGTTTCTGCTTCATAAGTGGATATGAGGAATAAATGCAGTGAAAATGTGCAAACTATTTAGAACACGTGTTAAGTAGAAATTTTTCATTCTGGTGGATCTAAAATGAATATTGGAGGCCAGGCACAGTGGTTCATGCCTGTAATCCTAGCACTCTGGGAGGTGAGGCAGGTAGATCTCTTAAGCTTAGGAGTTCGGGACAAGCCTTAGCAGCCTGTCTCTAAAACTAGCCAGGCATTGTGGCACCTGTAGTCCCAGCTACTTGGGAAGCTGAGGCAAGAGAATTACTTGAGCCCAGGAATTTGAGGTAGCTGTGAGCTATGACGCCATGACACTCTTTCCAGGGTGACAGACACTCTGTCTCAGTAAATAAATGAATAAATAAATAAATAAATAAAATGAATATTGGTAATTTCCTATGGTTCAAGTAAATAACATATGTTAGATACTATCATCTGTATACTCTAGCACCTGGTAAATAGTTTCAAATGACAGAGAGTATAAAATATAGCCCCTAGATCCAACCTCACTCTCCCTCCTGACTTATTCTGGTTTCCTCAGCCAGCCCCATTTCCTCTTGTCCCCTAGGCTCCAGAGCTAGGCCTTCATTTTCACTGCTGCCATCCTCCCCCCGGGACCACGTAAGCTCCTGTCTCTTTACTAATCAGAGCCAGGAGACACCTACCTCTCCTACTAACAAATGTAACTGGCTAGAAGGTTCAGAAAGGAAATTTTACTAAGATATTAAGAGACCATAAAAAAAAAAGTGTAAGAATGCTTGGTTACAAATGAAAAGGATAGGATTAAAAGCAAGAAAAAATCTGAAAGTTAAACAAAGATGCTCAAACTAACAGCCTGAGGTAAGAATTGAATTGGCAACACTTCTGAGACTAGTAGAATTCTCATGCCTTCCTGGAACACACTTCTGATCCAACTTCTTATAAGGGCCACCCTGGTGTCCCCTCTGGCTCTGCTTGTAAGCTCCCAGACCTTCGTAATCTCACCACAGTCCTAAAATGAAACACATTCTTGCCTCTGTGGCCACCAAGAGTTCTTACCTGAGCTTCCAACCGTGAGCATGGCCTGTACTTATCTCTGATACATCTGTATCTGGGAATTCCTGCCCTCCACCCTTCATCCTCAGGTCCTTGGGATCCATTCTACTCCTTGTGTTTGAACCACATGCACCAGCAAGCTAGCAATAAAGAGTGTTTCTGCTTTTGTGGTGGGAGAGTGCCATACTTTTGCAAGGATTTTCTGACAATCCTCAGGACTCTCATCCAGCCGGAACCAGACTCTGCCTTTTCCTGTTTCCACCCTCCTGAGATGCCCGCTCTGTTTCTGCTTCCTGTTGGAGGGACACCCTCAGCTCTCAGCTCTTTTAAACAGCAAGACGACAGACATGTCCTGAATAGTTGAACTCCAATAACCCTCCTTCTTTATTTTTCTAGACCATTCCCTGTTTACTCATCAGTCAGGTATTTCAAAGGAAGGGAAAGAATTCTCCATAGACCCCTAGTTATAGACTTAGAGTACATGGTGTTACATTTTTGAAATAACATTTAATAAGGTTTTTAATTTCAATACAGAAAAACATAAAGAAAAAGCAAGGCAGTTCATAATCATGGCTTAATTAACCATAGTACTTTTTTCCCAAAATAAAAGTATATAATAAGAAAACCTAAACAGATTAGAAGAGTATAAAATTTCATTTCCACCACTGTAGTTCCTTAACTTAAGGTAATCACTGCTAGCATTTTTTTCTTTTTTTCTTTTTCTTGGTTTTTTTTTTTTTTTTTGAGACAGAAGCTCATTTTATCACCCTTGGTAGAGTGCAATGGCATCATAGCTCACAGCAACCTCAAACTCCTAGGCTTAAGCAATTCTCTTGCCTCAGCCTCTCAAGTAGCTGGGACTAAAGGCACCCGCCACAACACCCGGCTATTTTTAGAGATAGAGGTTTCACTCTGGTTCAGGCTGGTCTTGAACCTGTTAGCTCTGGCAATCTACCCACCTTGGCCTCCCAAGTCCTGGAATTACAGGCCACCATGTCCAGCTAGCATTTTCTTGTGAATCTTCAGAAAATGCATTATGTAAGTATATATGCATGTTTCTACATTGCTGCCCTGGGTCACATTGATTCATTATAACATGATTTGCCTATGAAATATTTCCTTGAAAAATAATTTGTATGCATACTCCAATCTATAATAGTTCTCTTTTATTTTGCCCATCCGGAGGATCTCTTATGCACACAGCCAATCAGAAGGGGCACAATATATGTTCTTACATTCTTGGCTAATTAGTGTTAATTTCCTATTCAAAAAATCCTCATCAAGTGAGTGGTTTCTCATGTAATCCTAAGATGACTTTGTTCTACAAAGTATTCTCTTACTCCCTATGCCCTATTTCCTACCATCTAGTTTGTTTTGTCCAATAGTTCTGACCCAGAATGGCTGACAGAAATTGTATAAGTATTGTACTGCACTTGCTGCAAAGATGAAAGGAAGAATGTCTGACTAGTTGTTAAAATCCAGTTTTATAGGTGTTCTTGCCCCTTTCAACACAATGATTGAGGAGAGAAATAATGAAAAAGGTATTAATGTATAGGCAGGGCATGGTGACTCATGCCTGTAATCCTAGCACTGTGGGAGGCCAAGACAGGTGGACTACTTGAGCTCAGGAGTTGAAGACCAGCCTAAGCAAGACCAAAACCCCTTCTCTACTAAAAATAGAAAAATAAGCCAGGCTCAGTGGTGGGTACCTCTAGTCCCAGTTACTTACTTGGGAGGCTGAGGCAGGAGAATCACTTTAGCCTAGGAGTTTGAATTGCTGGACCTATGTTGATGCCATGGCCCTCCAGCCTCTAGCCTGCGTCAACAGAGTGACACACTGCCTTAAACAGAAAAAAAGGGGCGGGGGGGGTGTTCTACTTCTATTCAACATTGTATTAGAGGTTCAGCCAGGGAAATCAGGCCAGAAAGGGAGATAAAAGGCATCCACATTGGAAAGGAAGAAGTAAAACTATTTGTTTAGAAAATCCTAAGGAATCCTTCAAAAAAATTATTAGAGCTAATAAACACGTTCAGTAAGGTTGCAAAATCAATATAGAAAGTTAGTGTGCCTCTACACATAACCTATGAATAACCAGAAAATGAAATAAAGAAAGCAAAATCATTTATGATAGCATCAAAAATGACAAAGATATAACAATAAATTTAACTAAAGAAGTACAACACTTATGTACTGGAAATTATGAGACACTGTTGAAAGAAACTAAGGAAGACCTGAATAAATGGAAAACATCTTATATTCATGGGCTGGAAAACATTACCATATTCTCTCAACTGATCTATTGGTGCAACCTGTCAAAATGTCAGCTGCCTTTCTGCAGAAATAGAAAAATTGATCCTAAAATTCATATGGAAATAGAAGGGGCTGGACATAGCCAAAACAATCTTGAGGAAGAATGAAGTTACAAGAGTCATACCTCTCAATTTCAAAACTTATTACAAAGCTATAGTAATTAAGACAGTACTGTACTGGCACAAGGACAGATGTGTAGATCAATGGAATAAAACTGATCCATATTATTGGAATAAAGGAAATAAAACTCTTACATTTATGGTCTATTGTTTTTGATAAGGGTGCCAAGATCATTCACTGACAGAAACAATCTTTTCAACAAAGGGTGCTGGGACAACTATGCATCCACATGCAAAAGAATGAAATTACACCCTCTGCTTCACACTACATGGAAAAATTAAAGGAAAATGGATCAAAGACCTAAATGTAAGAACTAAAACTGTAAAACTACTAATAGAAAAAAATGGATGTAAATCTAGGCAACAGTTTCTTAGATCTAGGCAATAGACTAGGCAACAGTTTCTTAGATAAGACACTGAAAGCAGAAGCAGCCAAGGGGGAAAATAATTGATAAATTGAATTTCATCAAAATTAAAACATTTGTATTTCAAGGAGCTCCATCAAGAAAGGAAAAAGACAAGCTACAGAATGGAAGATAGTTATTTGCAAATCATATATCTGATAAGAGGCTTATATTGGGATATATATATATAAAGAACTCTTAAATCTCAATAATAAAAAGACAAATTAGCAAATTACAAAATAGTCAAAGGTTCTAGATAGGCATTTCTCCAAAAAAAGATATACAAATGTCCAAAAGCACTTGAAAATATGCTCAACATTATTAGCAATCAGGAAAATACAAATCAAAACCACAATGAGATACTGCTTCCTAGTACTGGGAGGGCTATAATGAAAAATACAGGTAATGACAGGTATTAGTGAGGATTTAGAGAAATTGAAACACTTGTACACTGTTGGTAGGAATGTAAAATGTTGCAGCTGCTCGGAAAACAGCCTGGCATTTTTTCAAAAGGTTAAACATAGAGTTACCATATGACCACTCCTAAGTATATACTCAAGAGAAATGAAAACATAAGTCTACTCAAAAACTGTACACAATGTTCAAAGAAGCATTATTCATAATAGCCAAAAAAGTAGAACAATTTCACATATCCATTAATAGATGGATGGATAAATAGCGTGTGGACAAATATGTCCATACAATGGAATATTATTCAGCATAGAAAGGAATGAAGTATCGATACATGCTACAACATGGATGAGCCTTGAAAACATGCTAAGTGAAAGAAGCCAGCAAAAAGGTCCCATATTATATAATTTCATGCATATGAACTGTCCAGAAAAGGTAAATACAAAGAGACAAAAAGTAGATTAATGGTTGTTGGGCAGAGGAGAAAAATGGAAGAGTGTTTGCCATTGGGTGTGGGCTTTCTTTTGTGGGTGATGAAAATGATCTGGAAGTAACATACTGGTGATGGTTGCACAAGCTTATAAGTACACTAAAAACTACTATATGTTTGGGTGGCACCTGTGGCTCAAAGGAGTAGGGCACCAGCCTCATATGCTGGAGGTGGTGGGTTTCAAACCCAGCCCAACTACTATATGTGGATTATGGTTTCATTTAAAAAAAATTTTTGATAAAAATCATCAGACATTCTCTACCGTCTCATAACATCTCAATAGTCTAGTAGGGTTGACCAGCAATTGTCTGAAAGAAAGATGGAGAAGAAATTAGGATAGGAGGCAACTAGTGGCTTCAGGGGATCAGATGAGATGTGAGAGGCCATTTCCTGTTTTGGATACCAGGAAGACATCTCCATAGGGCCTGTGGTTAACAACACCACGTAGTGATGATTCACTTCCAAGAAAGTACAACTGTATATGCACAAGTTTGTTAATTTTTTCCCCATCCAGTGCTGTATCTCCCATTTTCCTCTTAATAATATGATCCTGGTGATTCTGTTATCAAAAAAAGTAGAGTTTTTTTTAAACTACTGTGAATATTGCAGGATATGAATGTTCTCTTGTTAACCATCATATGTTTGTTAACCATTGGACATGTTGGTAATTTCTTGTTTTTTGCTTTCAAAGGGGCAGTGCTATGGTGAATGGTCACACTTTTACTGTTAGTGCACTGCCTGTGAAACCTAAGACTTAAATAGTATACAGTTGCCAGCAAAATTGAGATGAGAGATGGTCTGTCAACTACTTATCCAATTGTACATGCAATCAGGCTGGGCGTGTGTTTCAGTGTGTCAGGCTAAAAAGCAGGCAAGCCCTCTACCCCCTGTCGCCACCACCCTCATGCCACGGGCCTCACTGTCCTCCACCGAGGAGGGAAAAGTCCTCCCTGGCTCCCACGGACCATCTGCTCCTCTTTGAGTCATAGGATGAGGCGATTCTTGCCATCTTCTCAGCACACAGCACTGCACATGCTGTTGGTGCTCAGAACGTACGTCTAGCCTCCTCTTATAAAATGGAACTGGTTTTTGTCTCATTTGCCTTTTTCCGGGATGAAGTAATGATTTTTTTTTTTTTTTTTATGCAGCACAAAAAAAGTTTTCCATTTTTATTCTTTCTACTTTTGCTTCCTATAATTTGCAGGTTCTCTATATTCCTGTGTTCTACATGTGTGGGGCAGACAGCCTGAATTTCTTTATGATCGCCTTGACCCTGAAGAGAGCGAGAGGCTCCTCTTTATACAGTTTAGGAGGATGCCATTTCAGTAAATCGCACAACTGTTTCCTTCCCCCTCCCCCCAAATATAACACTGTAAAAAGCACAGTAAAAGCCTTGTATTGCTTGGATCTCATACTCTAAGTTAATTCTATCCCCCAATACGTGTTTAATAAAATTCAGTAAAGGTTCTTCTAAATAACTCACTTATTTTTTTTTTTTAATCAAAATCACCCTTGATGCGGATCTGTTAAGGCCAAGGCTATGTAGCAAACCTTATTGACTCCACCAGAATGGATGAATAACATTTTTCTTCCAAATGCTATAGCTTAAATTTATTCTGGACCATACTTTCTCTTAAAATCATAGATTTTAAAGTCAGACAGAACCTTAAAAGTGATTTTGCCTAAACCTCTGTATACTTGGTTGGCAGCTACCCAGCTCCTATTCTGACTATTTCCAGAATCCATGTCTCATTGATCTGGCAAACAGCAGATTTCCTGCGGGAACAGCCTGATCCATGAATGGCCTTCTTTAGACTGCGTTAGAGTCTGCCTCTGCTGATGTCTGCCTGGTCTCCTTGGCTCTTATCTCCAGAGTTAGACAGAATATCCCTTCTCCACCAAAACAGTCCACATATCTGAAGACATTTTTCTGGCTAGTAGGTCACAGTGTTTGGTAAACTTGTCATACATTTGGCATTATTGAGAGAATGTTTGCCTTCTTGGGCTTGCTTCTGGACTGTTGTCCTTGTTGACAGTGATCTTCTCCAAAAATGATCCCTGAACTGAACCTAGCAGTCTTGGAAGTTACACACAGAAGAAGGTTGTGGGACTATTAATGCCTCCCTTGGTTTGGATCATCCAGAAAAGAAAGGACAAGTGTTAATAGAGTTGGACTCAGTTATAAATATATCATATTTCATTTGTAAACTCAATATCATACCTTGTCATGGCTATCTTACCATTCCAAGTCCAATATTTTTTTGATTCTTTGGTAACATTTTTATGAGTGTTTTCAATATATTCACTCTCTTCCAAGCACTCTAAATACATGATCTCATTTAATTTCCTAAAGTGGGCCTGTGAGATAGATAAGTTATAGAACTGAAGCACCATTTTCCTCTTCATTCTAAGGGTGAGGAAATAAGTCATAGAGATACCAGGCAGCTGGCCACATCTACACTGCCAGTAAGTGGCAGCACTGGGATGAAAGCAGAGGTGAACCTGACTCTGGAGTCTGGCTCTCAACTACTGCTCTCCACATGGCCTAGAGCCCAGGCCCCAGAGGGACCTCCCATTACATTTGCGTCTTTCCCATACCTCTTGCTATGTATTGAGCTACAGTTTATTGTACCAAATCTTTTCATAGGCAAGTAGCTAATTTTTAAAATCTTTTTGTCTTGAAGATGAAATATTTGGGAGTTTACCTAACAAAGGACGTGAAAGATCTCTATAAAGAGAACTATGAAACTCTAAGAAAAGAAATAGTTGAAGATGTTAACAAATAGAAAAATATACCATGCTCATGGCTGGGAAGAATCAACATTGTTAAAATGTCCATACTACCCAAAGCAGTATATAGTTTTAATGCAATCCCTATTAAAGCACCACTGTTATACTTTAAAGACCTTGAAAAAAATAATACTTTGTGTTAGATGAAATCAGCAAATTTTAATTCTTATAAGAAATCACCCTTACTCCCCTATCCTTAAAAATTTAGCAG
>CAUYON010183347.1:0-31011 GCA_963573935.1 Arctocebus calabarensis | reverse complement strand
TAGTCCCAGCTACTAGGGAGGCTGAGGCAAGAGAATCGCTTAAGCCCAAGAGCTGGAGGTTGCTGTGAGCAGTGTGACGCCACGGCACTCTACCCAGGGCGATAAAGTGAGACTCTGTCTCTACAAAAAAAAAAAGAAATGTCCCTCTGTTTATTTGAGATGTTTGTTGCTTTGAAGATGCGGCCATCTGACTTTCTTAATTGTTCAGGATTAGTCATAAGTAGCACGGGGAAGATGTTATAGTTTATTGTTGATAAAGGTGATATAGTTTATATCCATTCAAGAGATTTAGGTGAATCCCATATATTCTACTCAGTGAAAGGAGAAAGCTTTGTGTTTATTGAAAACATTGTAGTTTCTATCTATCTAGAATACGAGTCTAATATAAAAATTGTTTCTATATGATTTGTATGTAAGCTGCTCTTTTCCTCATACTTATGGCTTATTTTGCTGTCTTTTTATTTCTCATTTAACTTACATTTGGATTTGAGCTTTTAAAAGTATTCCCTGTGTCTCTCTGAACATTTTTAAAAACATGAATGGAAATTGTAAAACCACACATCAAAAAAAAAAAGTTTCAAACTGAAAAGAGAATATGTTAGGTATCTTTCAAGATCCTACCACTTTAAGGTAATGACAGTTAACATTTAGTGTTTTTGAATGAATTTGTGGTCAGACATTTCTCAAATTCAATAAAGAGTGGTAGCCACCAACTCTACTAAAGGAAACAAAAATGAGAATCATCGGTTTTCTTTTGGTAAGTCAGTCCTCAATTAATCAGTTTTCTGATTAATTTCTTTTAGGTGAAGCTATTCAGAATAATGTTTAACATCAACCCCCTGGAGAACCTGAAGGTGTACATCAGCAGCCGGCCTCCTCTGGTGGTCTTTATGATCAGTGTGAGTGCCATGGCAATAGCTTTCTTGACCCTGGGCTATTTCTTCAAAATCAAGGAGATTAAATCACCAGAAATGGCAGAGGTACAGTATATTCTAACTTCTGTCAGGCTGACTGGACCTTGAAGGGTGGGGAAACACCCTGTGGCTCTCCCGACACATTTCTTTGGTATCACATCCCTAAGCTGTGACTTTTTTCTCCTAGTTAGAAAGATCAGTATTTATTCAGACTTATCCATTTTCCATCTCCCCTTGACTCACTTTATTAGGAAATACCTAGTTAGATAGATATTGTTTAGGTTAAATAGTGCTATCCGTTTGAGTTAGACTATTTCAGCAATGTAACAGATGCATTTTGGAGAGTATATTTATAAAATGGCTGTGTCAAGAAGCTAGAGAGCTCACTTCTTCGATATATTAGCTCATTGCAATTTTAGAAAAGTGAACATTTGTTACTTTAAAGCCACTTGTTATCGCGGAGTTTTATCAGCTGTACAGATGACTTTTTACATTGGGTAAGAAGGGATCCTAAGGAAATTCAAAAGCAGGATCTATTTCTAAATAGGTTTGTTGTTTTTAATCAAGGAAAATTTTAATTATCTATAAACTTGCCTTCTAGAGTTTATGTTTTAGGAAATTTTAAAAATTTGTCAGGGCATTGATCTTTAATTTTTAATTCAGCCATGGCTTGAACACATATTGTGTGGATTTTAAAAGATGTGTAATGTGCATATCAGAAAACAGCCCATTTAATAAAATAATTCTTGTTAAATAGAGGTAAATGGTAATATACCTATTCATTAATTTATTTTATATATTAGAAAATATACAGAATTGATGGTATGCTGAATTTACTGGCAGATAAGGTTTCTTTTAGGACAAGTTAATTCTTTTTTTTTGAGACCGAGTCTTATTATGTCGCCTTTGGTAGAGTGCTATGGCATCACAGCTTACAGCAACCTCAAACTCTTGAGCTTAAGCGATTTTGCCTCAGCCTTTTGCCTCAGCCTCCCAAGTGCTAGAACTACAGGTGCCCTGTACAACACTGGCTATTTTTGTTGTTGTTGTTGTTGTTTAGCTGGCCCAGGCCTGGCTTGACCCCACCAGCCTCAGTGCATGTGGCTGGCTCTGTAACCACTGTGCCAAGCTGACAAATTAATTCTTAATAGATTCCTTGAATGCTTTCTCTTACTCTTTTTTTCTTCTTGGGATTTTTGTTGGTGGGGATAGAGGTGGGGATCGGGGTTATGGTGTTGCTACATTGTGTGTGTCTTGCTGTGGAGAGAGGAGAGTTCTCTAGTCAGTGTAATTGAGATGGTGGCTTTCTCTTGGGTTGTATGGCATTCTCTATCATAGGTAATCTTGGCAGGAGGGGCAGCCTTCACACGTGAACTCTCTGACACAATTAAAGTAATGTGTTTTAGCTATTTCTACCATGAAACCGAATCAAAGAGTTTCTTACCAAGGGATGTACCGGGTGGCTTAATTTTCCCTGCCTGAATCTTTAAAGGTTGCACAAAAACCTGCAATCACGTTAGGTCAGAAAATGAACATACTAATTACAACCAAAGCTCCTGGCATTCCCTTCCTGACTAGCTCAAGTCCATGTTGAACGCTTCACCAAGGCCAGTGGTTAAGATGTAGCCTAGCGGGGCAGCGCCTATGGCTCAAAGGAGTAGGGTGCCAGCCCCATATGCCGAAGGTGGCGAGTTCAAACCCAGCCCCGGCCAAAAACTGAAAAAAAAAAAAAAAAAAGGTTGTAGCCTAGGGGTTCTGCCTACTTTTGGTTTGTCGTCCTCTTTATAAGCTAGCTGTGTACATTACATAATGTGTATATTATGTTGCCGTAGCAAAGTTTTTGCCTAGGAGGTGGAAAACTCCTAAGCTGTTAATTTTTGTATAGTAATTTATTTTAAGATAAACAAAATGGGGTGGTGCCTGTGGCTCAAAGGAGTAGGGCGCTGGCACCATATGCCGGAGGTGGTGGGTTCAAACCCAGCCCCGGCCTTAAAAAAAAAGATAAACAAAATGGTTATTGGGTGGCGCCTCTTGCTCAGTGAGTAGGGTGCCAGTCCCATATACCGAGGGTGGTGGGTTCAAGCTTGGCCTCGGCCAAACTGCAACAACAAAATAGCCGGGCGTTGTGGTGGGCGCCTGTAGTCCCAGCTGCTCAGGAGGCTGAGGCAAGAGAATTGCCTAAACTCGGCGCCCAGGAGTTGGAGCTTGCTGTGAACTATGATGCCATAGCACTCTATCCAGGGTGACAACTTGAGGCTCTGTGTTAATAAAAAAAAGAAAAAAGTTGTAGGGGGGCCAGATCAGGTAAGTAGAGAGGGTGTTCTAATACAGTTGTTTACTGGCTAAAACCTCCCTCACAGATAGTGCCGGGTGAGCTGGTTGCATGGTCCATGATGCAAGAGCCATGAGTTATTGGTGAAAAGTTCAGGTTGTTTTTATCTGACTTTTTCATGCAGTCTTTTTAGCACTTCCAAATGGTAAGCTTGGTTAACTGTCCAGTCAGTATAAATTCATAATGAATAATCCCTCTGATACTAAAAAAGGTTAGCAATATTGTTTGAACTCTTGATTTAGACTGACAGAATTTGTCTGGAATTAACTGACTTCCATTGTGCACTTTGATGCTTTGTTTCAGGTCATAGCTACAACCCATGGTTTTTTTTTTTTTTGAGACAGAGCCTTAAGCTGTCACCCTGGAGAGAGTGCTGTAGCATCACAGCTCACAGCAACCTCCAATTCCTGGGCTCAAGCGAGTCTCTTGCCTCCACCTCCCAAGTAGCCGGGACTACAGGCACCCGCCACAACGCCCGGCCATTTTTTGGTTGCAGCTGTCATTGTTGTTTGGCGGGCCCGGGCTGGATTCGAACCCACCAGCTCAGGTGTATGTGGCTGGCGCCTTAGCCCACTGAGCCACAGGCGCCGAGCCATACAACCCATGTTTTATCACCAGTGATAAATGGCCCAAAACATTGTCATGCCTCTCCAAGAGGTCTTGACAGACTTTGACTCTCCTTTGTTTTTGTTCATCTGTGAGCTCCCTTTGGGACCATTTTTACATACATCTCTCTCATGCTAAGATTTTTAGTTAAGATTTTCCTGTTTCCACTCTGGGAGGCTGAGGGGGTAAATTGCTTGAGCTCACAATTTCGAGACCAGATTGAGCAAAAGCAAGACCCTGTCTCTAATAAAAAAAAAAACAGAAAAACTGAGGCAAGAGGCCCACCTGGGCCTAAGAGTTGGAGGTTTTTGTGAGCTATGATGCCACAGTACTCTGCCCAGGGTGACAGCTTGAGACGCTGTCTCAAAAAAAAAAAAAAAGATTTTCCTGTTTTTCTATTGGTGTTTATTTGGTCTGCTATGCTTCTCACTGTTAGCTGATGATTTTGATGCACAATTCAACGAATTTTTGCAATGTTTTTGTCAGTTCTGCTCTTTACTGGCTGCCCTGACCTCTTTTCATCAGTGACTCTTTCTCTCCCCTCAGAAAAAAACACTGAATCTGAGGCTGGGCATGGTGGCTCATACTGGTAATCCTAGTACTCTGGGAGGCCAACGCGGGTAGACTGCCCTGAGCTCACAGGTTCGAGACCAGCCTGAATAAGAGCAAGACCCCATCTATAAAAAAAGCCGAGTGTTGTGTCAGGCACCTGTAGTCTTGGCTACTCGTGAGGCTGAGCCAAGAGAATCACTTGAGTTGGAAGTTGCTGTGAGCTATGACGCCACTGTACTCTATGGAGGATGACAAAGTGAGACTGTCTCAAAAAAAAAGAAAAAAACAATTTATTTGTACACTGCTATTTTCTTCATGGCATTATCTGCATAAACTTGGACTGACATGTCCCTGAATTCATTTCCACTCTTGCCAAGTTTAACCAGAAATTTAATTTGTTCCTTAATCTAATTTGAGTTCCAACATTCTCACCATGGCAGACAAAAGCATGAAACAACAATAGTGAAGACCACTCAGCAAGATACCACTACATGTCAACTTGAACAAAGCTGTGAGACACTGATATACTGAGGTTATGAACTCTTACCACGTTGTTTGTACAGCTGCCAATGTAAAGGGACAGTGGCAAATTTGTGAACTTTATTGTTAGGCTTTGTGTTTATGTTTATTTTATTGGTAGGTTTTTTAACTTTAAAAGTAGTAATTAAAGGCTCGGCTCCCATAGCTGAAATGTTTAAGATGCCAGCCACATACACTGGGGTTGGCGGGTTCGAACCTGGCCTGGGCCTGCTAAACAATGACAACTGCAACAAAAATATAGCCAGGCATTGTGGCAGGCGGCTACTTGGGAGGCTGAGGTAAGAGAATCACTTTAGCCCAAGAGTTAAAGGTTGCTGTGAGCTGTGATGCCACAGCACTCTACTGAGGGCGACATATTAATAGATTCTTGTCTCAAAAAAATAAATATAAATAAAAGTAGTAATTAAAGCTATATTTTGTTTTCCTGGCCTGCGTTGTATATCTAATATTCACAGGCTGTAAAAATAGTTAAAGAAAGTTAACTTTGTAATACAAAGATGTAGCCTGGACAACTCGCCCTTACTAATCAAGGGCTTTGACTTCAACTAGCTGTTCAACATGGGCATGCATGAATGCAATGCTGACATAGCACACAACTTTGATTATGATTAATTTAGCAATGTTATTTTCAGATGAGGATCCTAAGTTGTACAGTAGGCAGTGGTGAATGTGAAAAGTTTTAGGCTGTAAATCTGAACTCAATGCTGATTCTACCTTCAGCAAGAATTGGAGAGTCCCTAATGTGCTCTGAACCTCAGTGTCTTTGTGTCTAGAATATGTAGTGCTGAGACTAAAGTGTTCATTTTCAACCCTAATGTGCTGGAATAGTCTGCAAAGTTTGTAAGTGTTAGGAAAAATGTAATTTGATAGGTCCAATTGCAGTCTTAATAAATGTCAAATATAGTTAATACTAATATTGTAAGGGTAGACTTGCTTGGCTGCTTGGAGATTGCTTAAATGGCTTTTTTTTTTTTTTTTTTTTTTTTTTTTTGAGACAGAGCCTCAAGCTGTCACCCTGGATAGAGTGCTGTGGCATCACAGCTCACAGCAACCTCCAATTCCTGGGATCAAGTGAGTCTCTTGCCTCTGCCTCCCAAGTAGCTGGGACCACGGGCGCCTGCCACAATGCCTGGCCATTTTTTGGTTGCAGCTGTCATTGTTTTTTGGCAGGCCTGGGCTGGATTTGAACCGGAGCCACAGGCGCTGAGCCTTAAATGGCATTTTTAATCAGCATTATGTTAGAGTAATTGGAAGTGTATCTTCCAACTTTTTCTAAACTAATCTTGCTTGGGAGAAAGAAGTTATATGTAACAGACTGGGATAGGTTTGTTGTTACTGTTTTAGCATGAGTTTACCTTTGGGTTTCTGCTAAAGTTAAAATAGACCCTGTACTTCACTGGCATTGGTAGTCAATTAGCTGTATGTGTTTTTGAAACTCACTTAATATTTAAATCATTAATATACGTTGTAGATACTAAGAGAAGGCTGAAAATACCTGGTGCCCTTCCTTTTGAAATTGTTCCTGCTCTAAAGTAGCGTCAAAAGTCCATGACAAGGGACAAAAAGTACCAAATGAGTATTGGTATTTATTACTATTGTGCATTCTAGAGAGAAAGAGCAAGGTGTATGGAATTGATGTTTTGAGTACTTATTTTAAGATAAAATTCATTTAAAAATCATTTAAAAAATTATCACAACTAAATGAGTTTGGATTAATGCTTCTATTTTAATGTCTTATGTTTTTGTTCAAGCTTTCTTTCCAAGTCTGATTCTGAGACTAGGTTCTTTTTTTTTTTTTTTTGAGACAGAGCCTCAAGCTATTGCCCTGGGTAGAGTGCTGTGAAATCACAGCTCACAGCAACCTCCAACTCCTAGGCTCAAGTGATTCTCCTGACTCTGCCTCCCAAGTAACTGGGACCATAGGCACCTGCCATGACGCCTGGCTATTTTTTGGTTACAGCCGTTATTGTTGTTTGGTGGGCCTGGGCTGGATTTGAACCTGCCAGCTCAGGTATATGTGGCTAGTGCCTTAGCCGCTTGAGCCACAGGCGCTGAGCCCATTTTCTATAATATGTTTTTTTTTTTTTAAGAAACATTTTCTTGAATAACTTGGTTTAATCTCACAGTTTATGTAATACCTCATGCCAATGAAGAGTTCATATTTTAGATTCTGAAAATGATTAGGAAAGTCACATTGTTCTGCCAACACAAGCAGGTGATGGCTGTGTTGTCATTATTTTAAATGATTGGCTCTGAATTATAGTTTGCTGTTGTGATATGATGTTACACCAAGAGTCATCACTGTACTCTTGCTGCGGGAGACTTTGGGACTGCTTGCACTTATTTCTCTTTATTTCACTTTACTGAAGGATTGGAATACTTTTCTGCTACGGTTTAATGATTTGGACTTCTGCGTATCAGAGAATGAAACGTTAAAGCATCTCATGAACGACACTACAACTCCAGAAAGCACAATGACCAGCGGGCAGGCCAGAGCATCCACACAGTCCCCCCAGACCCTGGAGGATTCAGGCCCAGTTAATATCTCAGTTGCAATCACCCTAACCCTGGATCCACTCAAACCCTTTGGCGGGTACTCTCGCAATGTCACTCATCTGTACTCAACGATTTTAGGGCATCAGATTGGTCTCTCAGGTATGTGAGTATTAACCATGATCTTTTCAGACTTCTCAGGCGACAACTATTGCAAGGCAGATAGAGGATTAGCCATGTATGATTTTTTTACTCATCATACTATATTTTATTTTTGTACGTGTGTCTTTTGTTGAGTTTCAATCACACAAAATCAAGAAGGAACCATTCTCTGACATTTTCCCTTAGTAAAGTACTTGGCTTTCAGTAGTCAATAAAAGCTCTCAGTAAAATAAGTACAAGAAACTGAAAAAAACTATAAAGCCTATTTCTGGCCTTAATATTTACAAACACTAAATTTTTACTCAGGCTTAGAATGTGCACCTATTGTCCCAGCTACTCCAGAGGCCAAAGCTGGAGTATTGCTTCACTTGAGCCCAGGAGTTCAAGGCTGCAATGAAATATAATCATGCCATTGCATTCTAGCATGGGTGACACAGTGAGACCAACCCTATCTTAAAAACAACAATAAGAAAAAAAAAAAAATACAGTAGCAGAATGTGAGTTAGGAGAAGGATAAGAAAGCAGTGAAAGGCTGGGTGCAGTGACTCACGCCTGTAATCCTAGCACTCTTGAAGGCTGAGGTAGGTAGATTGCTTGAGCTCCTGAGTTCAAGACCAGCCTGAGCAAAAGCGAGACCCTGTCTCTACTAAAAGTAGAAAATCTGAGGCAGAAGGATCTCTTGAGCCCAAGAGTTGAGGTTGCTGTGAACTGTAATGCCATGGCACTCAACCTAGGGTGATAGCTTGAGACTCTGTCTCAAAAAAATAAAAATAAATAAATAAAAAGAAAGAAAGAAAGCAGTGAAAAGTTGGAATAACTAGGAACATATGGGAGGCCTGGGCGTTGGAAGAATAACCTTTGGCTCTTTGGTTACCAAAAACCTTTTATTAAAGTTCTTAAAGGATGGCCGGCACAATGGCTTATTTCTGTAATCCTGGCACTCGGAGAGGCCAAGGTTCCTGATTGCTTGAGGCCAGGAATTTGGGACCAGCCTGAGCAGCATAGTAAGATCCTGCCCCTACAAAAAAAACAGAAAACTAAGCCTGTTGGTGATACACATCTGTAGTCCCAGCTGCCCAGGCTGAGGCAGGAGGATTGATTGAGCCCAGGAGTTTGCAGTCACAGTGAACTATGATGATGCCACTACACCCTGGCCTGACAATAGTGTGAGACTCTATTGTTTTTCCTTTCATTCATACACACATATATAAATAAATATAGTAGCACCTCAGTAGTTGACCACCTCAAGTTGACTTAATTTCCATAGAGTGGACATGCATCACATATACATACCAGTATAGTAGGCCTAGTTCTTTATGTTGACCACCTCTTTATGTTGACCAGTTTGTAACAATCCCTTGGGTGGTCAACTTACAGAGGTCTTATTGTAAAATAAATACATACACAGAGTATATATATATATCCTTGAAAGAATCTGTGAATGCCTGCCAGCCTACTACACGTGTTTGTTATGAGAGGTAACAGTATTGGTAGTCAAGGTATGGTTGACTTCTGGGTTTTTTTCTTGCAGCAAGTGAACCTTTTACTTCTGTTGTGGCAGTTGATCACCTTGGCTTTAATTTAAGCTTCATCACCTGACCAGTGCCATCTGAAGTCTGTTAGACCATCTGATCCTCAGTTTGTTCATATTTAAAAGGGAACCGCAGCAGCACATCTTTGGTCATGTTCATGGAATGGTGGCAAATTTTAAGAGAAGTAATGCGTATGAAAGATGTTTGGAAATGGTTAGAGTGCTATACAAATGCTGAAACAGTGATGATGATTCCCACAGTCCATCTTTGCAGCTCAGGCATTGTGGGAGGCTCGTGTTTAGCATCTCCAGGCCTAGCTAAGTGGCCCCTCTCTGCCAGTTTGTGGCTCAACTAGTTGAGCAGGCTTCACTGTCCAGATGAGGGCTGTGGTTCCTGAAGTCTCACTGTCTGGGGTAGAAGGTGATCCTGGGTGGGTTTGATTTCAGAATTTATTCAAATGCCAGAAACTAATAAATATATGAACTTGCCTTTATTTACCAAAAAATGATTTCTCTTTCACAGGCAGAGAAGCCCACGAAGAGATAAATATTACCTTTACCCTGCCTACAGCTTGGAGCTCGGATGACTGTGCACTTCATGGTCACTGTGAGCAGGTGGTGTTCACAACCTGTATGACCCTCACAGCCACCCCTGGTGTGTTCCCTGTCACCGTGTAAGTGTTAACAGCATCCACGGGATGTGTGTGATAAGCTGCATTTGCCATCAGTCTGACTGGGCTATGTCAGCAGTAAATTGTCAGGATGGCTCACATTGCATTTCTTTGTAGAATTATCACTACTCAGACCTCTTTAAAGCCACGGCCCCCAACCTCTTTGGCAGCAGGGAATGGTTTCATGGAAGACAATTTTTTCATGGTGGGGGTGGTTGGAGGGGAGTTCTGACAGGAGGCAGAGCTCAGGCAGTAAAAAAGTGATAGGAGGGACCGACCTATTTCATAAAAGACGTTTTTTCCCAGTCTGCAGCCCCATAGCTATAAACGATTATTTGGAATTCTGAAGGTATAACTTCTGCATATAAATGTCAGAAAGTTAGTGCTTTAACAAGGCAATCAAAGCATCTGCTTGCCATTGGATATTCTTGGGTTACCTTTCCTACAGGAGTAGAAAAGAAGCAGCTGGGCACAGCAAGGTTAGAGTGACTCATAGTCAAGCTTCTCAAAGGTAAAGGTTTTGTTCATCTCCATTATCCAGAAAGAGTTTGTTTTAGAATCAGGAGTATAAATTGAACCTATTTCGCGTAAACAATTGTTTCTGCAATGTTTGCTCCAGTTTTTTTAGTGGCAGTCAGTGTTCCTGCTTTGCCTCTAGGGTTTTTTGTTTGTTTTTGTGTTTTGTTGCCTCTCTTTCCTCTCTAAAAGAGACAGTGATTTTCTGTGTAAAAGAGAATAAATCTGTGAAATACATAAGATATGTCCTAGGCCAGGCACAGTGGCTCATGCCTGTAATCCTAGCACTCTGGGAGACCGAGGTAGATGGATTGCTTGAGCTCAGGAGTTCAAGACCAGCCTGAGCAAGAGTGAAACCCTCACCTCTACTAAAAATAGAAAAACTGAGGCAAGAGGATTGCTTGAGCTCGAGTTGGAGGTTGCTGTGAGCTATGACACCACGATACTCTACTGAGGGTGACAAAGTAAAACTATGTCTCAAAAAAAAAAAAAAAAGATATATCCTATTTAAAAGAATTCTGTGGTGAATCCTTTTTTAATAAGAATTATCCTGGGATTTATCTATTTTTACACCTTTGGAGGTTTGTAGGACAAGAACAGATAAGTTAAACATGATTTGGGGTTATAATACCTAATGCAGATGGCTCGGCATCTGTAGCACAGTGGTTACGGTGCCAGCCACATACACCGAGGGTGGTGGGTTTGGCCAGCTAAACAACTGCAACAAAAAAATAGCTGGGTATTGTGCAAGTGCCTGTAGTCCCAGCTACTTGGGAGGCTGAGGCAAGAGAATCACTTAAGCCCCAAAGTTTGAGGTTGCTATGAGCTGTGATGCTACGGCACTCTACCGAGAGCAACATAGTGAGACTGTGTCTCAAAAAAAAAAAATATATATATATATATATACCTGATGCAGAAATTTGTATATGAAACTTCCATTTGTAACTAAAAATTTAGATAATTTGAGAATATAGGCTTAAAAGGAGTTAGGGACCCCTTTGGCCATGTCATATGTGAGAGATGTTGGGTTGAATTCCTAAGGCAAAAATCCAACACCCAAATTCCTAAATGTCAAATCCTTATTTCTTTTACTGTTACGGGTTTATTTTTTTTTTTTAAACATCATCAGAGACATGTATATCTTCTGTTATTTCACTTTCCACACATGTTGCTATGTTTGTTGTTGTGCCAAGTGCTGTAGTGCTGGCAAAAGAAAATGTCTCTGGGGTGGCGCCTGTGGCTCGGCTCAGCGAGTAGGGCGCCGGTCCCATATACTGAGAGAGGCGGGTTCAAACCCAGCCCCAGCCAAACTGCAACAAAAAAATAGCCGGGTGTTTTGGCAGGCGCCTGTAATCCCAGCTACATGGGAGGCTGAGGCAAGAGAATTGCCTAAGCCCAAGAGTTTGAGGTTGCTGTGATCTGTGATGCCACAGCACTCTACCGAGGACAACAAAGTAAGACTCTGTTTCTAAAAAAAAAAAAGAAAGAAAGAAAATGTCTCTGGGCTGGGCACAGTGGCTCACACCTGTAATCCTAGCACTCCAGGAGGCCAAGGCAAGTGGATTGCCCTGAGCTCACAGGTTTGAGACCAGCCTGAGGCAGAGCAAGACCTTGTCTGAAAAAATAGCTGGGTGTTGTGGCAGGCGCCTATAGTCCCCACTACTTGGGGGGCTGAGGATTCAAGAGAATTGTTTGAGCCCAAGAGTTTGAGGTTGCTCTGAGCTATGACACCACAGCATTCTACCAAGGGCAACAAAATGAAATTCTGTCTTTTTTTTTTTTTTTTGGAGACAGAGCCTCAAGCTGTCACCCTGGATAGAGGGCTGTGGGTGGCATTACAGCTCACAGCAACCTCCAATTCCTGGGCTCAAGTGAGCCTCTTGTCTCCGCCTCCCAAGTAGCTGGGACTATAGGCGCCCGCCACAACACCCGGCCATTTTTAGGTTGCAGCCATCATTGTTGTTTGGTGAGCCCGGGCTGGATTCGAACCCACCAGCTCAGGTGTACGTGGCTGGAGCCTTAGCCCGTTGAGCCACAAGCGCTGAGCCTTTTTTTTTTTGGATACAGAGCCTCAAGTTGTCACCCTGGATAGAGTGCTGTGGCATCACAGCTCACAGCAATGAAATTGTCTTAAAAAAAAGAAAGAAAATGTCTCTGGTCACTGAGCACATTTCTTTCCCTCTTTTCTTTTGCAGACAGCCACCACACTGTGTTCCTGACACATACAGCAATGCCACGCTCTGGTACAAGATCTTCACAACTGCCAGAGATGCCAACACAAAATATGCTCAAGATTACAATCCTTTCTGGTGTTATAAGGGGGCCATTGGGAAAGTCTATCATGCTTTAAATCCCAAACTTACAGTTATTGTTCCAGATGTAAGTGAGAAAAATTGTTCACGCGCGTTGTGTGTGTGCATGTGTATATGTGTGTGAGAACTATTAGTATACGTCTTGTTTACTCCCTTGGGTTAGCTTCAGGGGTGTCCAACCTTTTGGACTCTCTGCACATTGGAAAAGAGTTGTCCTGGGTCACACATTAAATACACAAACACTAGCAAAAGCTGATGAGCAAACAAACAGGTCTATGCACAATTTTCATGATATCTGATACCACAAATAAGCAAAATAGTCCTCCCATGATCCCATGTGGCCTGCAAGGCCACAGGTTGGCCACACCTGGTAGACCCTGGCACTCTAACTTTCCAGAGAGACCAGGGGAGTGGTGTGGAGACTTGGAAAAACATGGCACTCTTTTGATTACAAAAAACGTTCTTTTCTTCATCTTCTGTTTGGGTCAACAGCAGCAATTATTTATTGGGCAACTGCTGTTTGCCTAACCCATAGGGGTTATAAGAGATACTTGTACAGTCTTAGACTTCTGCATGCAACCATAGAAGGATATTTGGAGAGTGTCAGTATGAACACTAGATAGTGCTGTGTGGTATTCTGAAAGATAGAAGTAAGTAGTAGAGAAGAAAGAAAAAAAAAAAGTAGTAGTAGAAGAAAGAGGTGAGTCCATGGTTAGATATTGAGGCCTGACTAGGATTTAACTTAACACAGAGGAAAGGAGAAAACCCTCATCTAACCTAGCAGGTGATATGCTCCCTTAGCCTGCTGCTGAGATTTGAACCCACTTTTAACAGACTGCCATAGTATTTTGTAAAATGCCTCTATGTTTCTTCCTGTTGGTGTGTGTTAGGTGAATTTCTTTACTTTTTTGCCTTGTCCAGTTCCCATTTCCATAGTTCATTTATCAAGTTAAGGCAGTTGGTAGGCCAGATGCCCACAGAAGTGAGCCATGGGGATCAAGCTGGGTGGTGGGCAAAAACCAAAAACCAGGTCCCAGAGACCCTTCGTGCCAGCCAAGGCATTTGGCCTTTCTCCTCAGCCAGGGAGGTTACTACTGTGTTGGGACTGTCGGTGGTTGGTAAGACAGTATGTTGGGAAGACTGGGCTGCCCCTTGATGTGTAAATGGGATGGAGCCCAACATGGATGCTGTGAGGAGGTGGGGAGATGTGAGAAGGAACAGGCATGGAAGCATTTCTGGGTTCTCTTAACAGCTGGCAGGGCCTAGGGATTGATTGCAGGTCGGAGATCAGGGAGGAGTGAACGAAGATGACTGCAGCATTTCAGCCAGGGACTTAGAGAAGTGGGGAAGAGCAGGAGGGATGCGCCCCTGGGGCGGTGGTGTGCTGAAGCCTTCCTAGTGGGGGTGTACCAGGAGTTAGAAGTGCAGGCCAGGCTGTCAGCCATGGCACTTGGGGGTAATCTGAGGACATGTCTGAAGAAGAGTTGGGGTGCAGGGTTTGGGAGTGCAGAAGCCAGGGCAAAGGACAGCGGACAGATTTAGGAAGGAGTGGGTGGTTCCCACAGAGACAGATAGCTCAGGAGTACCATGTCTTCACTTGATGGGATCCAGCTTTGGTAGTTTAGGAGACAAGAGGAGAGACCTCTTTCAGTTTAAGCCTGAAAGTTGAAGGAAGTCTAGGGGTTGTGGACACTGTCTCCAAAACTAAGCATTAAAATCTTTCAATAACTCAGTGTAGATATTGTTTCTGTTTTTTTTCTCTTTGTTTAGGATGACCGTTCATTAATAAATTTGCATCTCATGCACACCAGTTACTTCCTCTTCGTGATGGTGATAACCATGTTTTGCTATGCTGTTATCAGAGGCAGACCCAGCAAATTGCGTCAGAGCAATCCTGAATTTTGTCCTGAGAAGGTGAGCAGTGGATGGGGTCTAGCCTAGCATTTTGCTAGAGATCTCTGTATACAGAAAAGCTGAGTTAGTCCTTATTCCATTTATTGCAGATGGCCCCCTTCCTCCAAAGACATTGCAGTGGGGGAGGAGATTGGTTTTGGGACCCCCTCAGATACCAAAATTCATGAATGTGCTCCAATCCCTTATATAAAATGACATAATATTTACATATAACTTAGACACATCCTCTTGTATACTTTAAATCATTTCTAGATTACCTATAATACTTAATACAATGTAAATATTTGTCATGCTGTGTTTTTGTTTTTGTTTTGAGACAGAGCCTCAAGCTGTCACCCTGGGTAGAGTGCTGTGGCATCACAGCTCACAGCAACCTCCAATTCCAGGGCTTAAGCGAGTCTCCTGCCTCTGCCTCCCAAGTTGCTGGGACTACAGGCGCCCACCACAACACCTGGCCATTTTTTTTGGTTGTAGCCGTCATTGTTGTTTGGCAGGCCCAGGCTGGATTCGAACCCGCCAGCTCAGGTGTACGTGGCTGGCGCCTTAGCCCGTTGAGCCATAGGTGCCAAGCCAACATGCTGTATTTTTTATTAGCTTTTTTCTTTTAAGTATTTCTTTTTTGTTTTTTTGGTAGAGACAGAGTCTCATTTTATTGCTCTCGGTAGAGTGCCCTGGCATTCCACAGCTCACAGCAACCTCCAATTCCTGGGCTTAGGCTATTCTCTTGCCTCAGCCTCCCGAGTAGCTGGGACTACAGGCACCTGCCACAATGACCAACTACTTTTGTTGTTGTTGTTGCAGTTTGCCTGGGGCCAGGTTTGAACCTGCCACCCTTGGTATATGGGGCTGGCACCCTACCCACTGAGCCATAGGCGCTGCCCTCTTTTGAGTATTTCTAACCACAACTGGTTGAATCCATGGATGTGGAACCTGCAGGTATTAAAGACTAATTTCTGTCTTTTCATTAGAAGTAGTCTTTACCGGGGCGCCTGTGGCTCAAAGGAATAGTGGACCGGCCCCATATGCTGGAGGTGGTGGGTTTGAACCCAGCCCCGGCCAAAAAATAAAAGAAAAATAAAATAAAATAAAATAAATAAATAAATCTTGGTTTAAAAAAAAAAAAAAAAAGAAGTAGTCTTTACCTTTAGCCTAAATGTTGGATTTTCAGTCATACACCCAACCCTGTTAGTTGTTGAAAGGGACTGACAGTGCACTTGTTCTCAAATTCTTACAGGAGCACTACTGACCAGGATAGGCCGCCTTCCCTCTCCTCCCACTAGCATGAGACTTCCAAAAGAATGTTTGTCAGGGCTTATTTATTTATTTTATTTATTTGTTTATTTATTTATTTTTTGAGACAGAGTCTCAGTAGAGTGCTGTGCTGTCACAGCTCACAGTAACCTCCAACTCCTGGGCTTAAGAAATTCTCTTGCCTCAGCCTTCCAAGTAGCTGGGACTACAGGCGCCCACCACAACACCTGGCCGTTTTTTGGTTGCAGCCATCATTGTTGTTTGGCGGGCCCGGGCTGGGTTCGAACCCCCCAGCTCAGGTGTATTTGGCTGGCGCCTTAGCTCGTTGAGCCACAGGTGCCGAGCCTGGGCTTCCCTGTTTGACTGCATCATTTGTCTTGCTCTTTTCTAGGTGGCTTTGGCTGAAGCCTAATCCCACGGTTCCTTGTTTTCTGAGAGAGACTTAAGAGAACCATAATCAATCATTGCCTGCTGAACCCAGCCTGGGTCTGGACACTCTGTGAATACATTATCTTGCAATGTTGGGTTATTCCAGCCAAAGACATTTCAAGTGCCTGTAACTGATTTGTACATATTTATAAAAATCTATTCAGAAATTGGTCCAATGATGCACGTGCTTTGCACCGGGTGTAGCCAGAACCCTTCAGCCTCACCTGTGGACTTGTGGACCTGGATACTTTTGCATAGTGCTAGAGAGAATTCATGGATCTTGCTGCATTGAAGCAGGTCATGATGTTTTTACCAAGGCCACAGGCGCGTTTCATTGCTGGTGGGGTTGAGGTTAGGTTTGGTTCTTGTTTCAGCCCGTTATGTACAGAATGTCTGAAACAGTCTGCACCTTTGATATGATACTGCATTTGCAAAGCCACCAATCCATTTCATGGATTTTATGTGTCTGTGGCTTAATAATCATAATAACAACAATAATAGCCTTTTCTCCATTTTGCTTGCAAAGAAACATACCTAAGTTTTTTTTTTTTTTTCTTTTTGAAGAAAAAAATAAAATAGTCACATTTTAATACTACTCTAGTTAGGACAGACTTGTGCTTTTATCCTGAGTAAAAAGTAAAATATTTAAAAGTCACCTACATGGTGAAGATCTAAGTTTCATTTTCCACATGAATGTGAGGAACCTGGTCTTGTTTGAGTTGGCACAAAATGTTCTGTCTTTGTCCTCTTTTGCCCCCTGCCTCTCTCATAAAAGTTAAAGCAGCTTCTTCACTCAAAAGGGCTTAAAAATTAAGTAAATGGCTCTCAATTAGAGTAACAATTAGGTGTTCTAATTTCTGGAATATAGGTGATGGTATAGAAAGAATGATGATTTTGGTCTAATAGTCATGAAGGGTTTCTTGTTTTTTTAAAGAGTGAGTGTATTTCCTCCTTTTTTCTTTTTGGATTTGTTTTTATGCAACTAACATATCTTCACAAGGAAAATGGCAGTAGGTACATACCATTATGGAAATGATGCCTGTGAAATTTGAGGGAATGCAATTCTGATTGGCTTTTCATCAGGGAAAACCATAAGCATGTATCTTAAACATTTTGATCATCTAGTTCTTCTGTCTCTTCTTTCTTATAATCCTTCATTTTAAAGAAATTGTGCGTTATTTTCCCCAATTTTTTCTTGTTACTCATATTCTTACTATTTTTCTTAATAACTTCTTGCCTTACTAACCTATTGTCACTAATGACTTTTTCCAGGCAGTGTTACAGCAGAAGGGCAATTAAAACCTGGGACATGCCTGTCAGCATTTCTTTTTCTTAACTCTAGGTCTGTAGTTTGTTCTAAATTAGAATTAGTTCTTGCAATCTGAAATACATTGGCCTAGAACATTTTATCCCAGGTGTGCTTGAATGGAAAATAATTGTGGACTTTTACTGAAAATTGTTAAAATAATCATTGTAGTAACTTGTTCATATTCCTTTTTTTTCTTTTAGTATATTTCAAGCACAGTAATCATACCTATCCAGTCTTTTTTTTTTTTTTGTATGCTACAATTTGCCTACTTGATGCATGGCTAACTTAATTTAGTTTTCTCTTTAGAGATGAGACCCTTATGAAACAAGATTGAGAAAGAGCCATTTGGCTTGGCCTTTAGAAACTTCAGTATCCTTAGGACCATCAGATTTTAGATGAAGCTGCTACTGAATTAATCCAATCTCAAGTGGAGTTATAGGAATAGATTTATAACTGACAGAGTAATATAAAATGAAAAAAGACAAGTGAAGAAAGTTTCACTGGTTTGTTCAATCCAGCCTGTTGCTAATATTAATTACCCTAGTTTTAATTACAGGGAATAGTTGGAATCTGTAGCCAGGGGAAGAAGGACACTGTTAGGCGTGAGGAAAGGAAGTGCCAAAAATGCCTGGACAACATGACTTGTCCCGAGGCCAGGACGCACAACACACACTTTACAATCCAGCATTCACCCTAGCAGATAATTCTCAGATCTTTTAGAAACACGAGTCAATCAGGTGTTTAAAGGAAGGCTGGGAAAAAAAAAAAAAAAAAAAATAAAGGAAGGCTGGGGAAGAGAGGTGGCCCTGGGTTGTGGATACAGAGGCCTAGTGCCTGGAGAGACTTCCACTGAATCTCAGGAAGTCCAGGGGACCTGTTGCCATCTGGGCACATAGAGACCAGGCCTGATCCTCAGCTGTAGCTTGCTGGTGGACCTCAGGATTAAAAGAGTGTTACACATGGGCCCATTTGCCATCTGGAGTGACCCTGCACAGGAGCACTGGCTTGTCCTCAAGCACCTTGGACTAGAGGTCCAGCTAAAGGTCAGCAACTTACTATTAAAATGGTTGTTTCAGATCATATTGATCTCTTTCCTTTTTCTTTTTGTCCTTTCGCTGTATGACTTGAATCAGTTTTGATTCTATTTGTAAGTTTTTCTCATTAGGAACTGCCATTTCTGTTGCATTTTCCTTGGCAGTGCGTAGGGATTCAGCATCCTGGTTTTTCAACCCTCCTGCAGGCACTGTGGGGTTACGAGGGCCAGTGGATCCATTTCACTTCTCTTGCTGCATGATGGTCAGTAGTTGATCTGTTAATGGCATTCACTCCCAGGTTAATTTTCTGTGTTTGAAATATGTGCATATGTGCTTTACAGAATAAAACATCTGAATTTATTTGCCGTGTCTCGTCTTCCTCAAGTCCAATGGGCATTTCCTAAGGGAATAACATGCACAAAAGCAGTCGAAAGTTTTTTTGGTAAGCTGCTCTTTTGAGGTGTCGCCTGTCATCGGGATCAGGAGTGGGGAGTGTCTTCTCACCAGGCACATGGGTCTTCTCCCTGAGAGTACTAAACCTCTTGTTTACTAGGCCAGCAAGTGCACAGAGCCTGACCCTAATCCTGTCCCAAGGAAGTAAGTAATTAATACAGACCAGTAGGAGCATTGAGTAGACACAGGAGTTAAAGATACCCTTCTCGGTTACACTGCTGCCTTGGACGCCCAGTCAGGCCCCCAGCAGCAGCAGGCAGCCTACTCTGCCTCTCCTGTTACAGAGCTCCTACACACACTGCCCTGCTTTTGCCAGAACGGTTCATCCTCTACAGTTTGTAGCAAAGGGAGAGTGTATTCACTAAAGCAAATCCTTCCCATTTCCAATGGGCAGGGTGCTCTGAGTCCCTTCCCTCCTTCAGCAGGTACCAGGGCCAAGAGGTCCGTCTCCCGGCACTCCATGGGACTGGACAGCGATGGGGAAGCTAATACTTTAATGGGCTGCTGCTTTCTACCTCCATCCCTTTCTCCTGCCTTCTACCTGTAACAAGTGGAATGCTTTGCTTGCATTGGCCTGCTCTTCCCTGCTGTCTTCTCATACTTGTGTGGTGATTTATCCCCATCACAGTACAGAGTAAGCCCGCAAAAAATAAGCTCACATCTCCTTTCTGTATTACACAGCCTGTGTAAAATCCAACACATACTAAGTTCTCATGTCAAGTTAGAGATTTTGCTTTAGAACCATTTCATTTTCCTGATGAGCTCACAGACGTGCAAGGATTACAAGAAAAGTGGAATGAATGCTCAGGCCACAGGAGCCTGTGAAGGCTAGTCCCGCTCATTGTGTTCGGGGTTGCTGTCTCAAAGCAACCTATCTGCCCATTCATGAGAGCCCACTTTTTTCCATCTCTGAAGACCCCCAACTCCTTACAATTAGCTAGGTTTTGAGGATGGGTTAGAGTGGTTTGAAACCTATAAGAATAGATGGCAGTAGATTGTGCTTGGTCCAGGGGGAAAGCAGGCCTTGAGTTTTGCTTGACACTCAGCCTCTTCTAAACCCCTTTGCCCATCCAGTATTTGCTGGGCCTCCCCTGTGCCAGCTGTGGGATGTAACACTTACATGTTCTAGGTGCTGGAGATACAGCAGTTCACAGACAAAAGGCTTACCTTCTTGGCACTTAGCATCTAGTTGGGAAGACAGCTCAGAAACACCCAAATGTATTTATCATCTCATAGCAGGTAGTCGTGAGGTAAAGATTCCTGGGGTGGAGCATGGTGAGCATGACACCTCAGTTGGGAGGTTGCAGAAGGCATTTTGGAAGAGATACAATTTGAAGACATGGATGGGGGAATTGATCCAGGCTGTGCTCAGGGGCCCTGCTCTTTGCTGGTGGAGACTGGGCAGTTCTCAGAACTGAAGCACAGTGCCACACGCTTGACAGGCTTAAGCCTAGGCTCTGACGCTTCCGGATGTGGAACTTGGGCCTCATGCCTCAGCTTCCTCTGTAAAACAGGGATAATAGTTGCCAGCATGGTGAAGTGAGGATTAGCACAGAGTTTAGTGTGTGGCACCCAGTGAATGTTGAGCATGAGGAAGTGGTAAGGGGAGGTGTCCAAGCGTGCGGTTAGTGGGTCATCCTTTAGCAGAGAACTGACAAAGCAAATAGCTCTCTAAGCTTTGGCCCTCTGTTTTCACTGATGCTGCCCGTGCCATGGTACCATTCATCGGGTAAGAACCATTCTTGGAAAGCACATGGTATGTAATGGAAACAAATTTTGTGAAATGATAAATCACCTTCACTACGTAGGACATGCACTGATATTTTTCGATTCTGGGTCTCTTCTATTTCATTGAAATACTGGACATGACCACAAAATTGATGGCATGTCCCACATAGAAGGTAGCCTGTAAGTTTCAAAAAAACAGTGGTCTAGGAAAGATCCCTTACAGCTGGGAGAGTTACAAGTATGAACACCAATGTTCTAGCTATCAAGAATTTATTTTAGGCTCGATGCCTGTAGGTCAGCGGTTAGGGTGCCAGCCACATGCACCAGGGCTGGTGGGTTTGAACCTGGCCAGGACCTGCTAAACAACAATGACAACAATAACAAAATATCCAGGCATTGTGGTAGATGCCTGTAGTCCCAGCTACTGGGAGGCTGAGGCAAGAGAATTGCTTAACCCCAAGAGTTTGAACTGGTTGCTGTGAGCTGTTATGCCATGGCACTCTACCAAAGGCGACATAGTGAGACTCTGTCTCAAAAATTTAAAAAATTTATAATTTTTTCAATTTTTGAGACAAAATCTTACTCTTTCGCTCTGAGTAGAGTGCCATGGCATCATAGCTCAGTTTCAAACTCTTGGGCTCAGGCAATCCCCTTGCTTCAGCCTCCAGAGTAGCTGGAACTACAGGTGTGCACCACAATGCTCAACTAGTTTTTCTATTTTTAGTAGACACAGGGTCTTACCCACCAGCCTTGGCCTCCCAGCATGCTAGAATTATAGGTATGAGCCATGTACCCATGATTTTGTCATGTTTAGCAAGATGCAGTCTGTCCAGGTTTCAGAAGACCTGTAGAAATCACGTTTAGCAGGCCCTCATTTTAAAGCTGAAGAAGACATTACTGTTAAGAAAAAGGCACATGGGCTTGGAGCCTGTGGCTCAAGCGGCTCAGGCGCCAGCCACGTACACCTGAGCTAGCGGGTTCGAATCCAGCCCCGGCCCGCCAAACAACAATGACGGTAACAACCAAAAATTGGCCAGGCGTTGTGGCGGGTGCCTGTAGTGCCAGCTACTTGGGAGGCAGAGGGAGGAGACTCACTTGAGTCCAGGAATTGGAGGTTGCTATGAGCTGTGATGCTACAGCACTCTACCAAGGGTGACAGCTTGAGGCTCTGTCTCCAAAAAAAAAAAAAAGCACATGGATGAGGCTAAGGAAGTTTCACTAGTTAAAACCTCTGTGCCTTTAATGCTTTCTCCATCCACCCTGGGCCCTGGCCCCTTTGTCTCCAGCCCACTCTCACACCACATCCTAGATCTGAAAAACATTTCTCCTAGGCACTTGTCTCTTTATCCTTCTTTGTCTTTCACAAATACAGGTCTCAGTGTCTGTATTCTAACAGGTCCGTAACCATGGAATGATCTGTAGCAGTGGGACAGTCCACCTTTTTTTTTTTTCTTTTTACTTTTTTTATTTAGACAGTCTCACTTTGTCACCCTCAGTAAGTGTTGTGGTGTCATAGCTCACAGCAGCCTTAAACTTATGGGCTCAAGTGATTTTCTAGCCTCAGCTTCCCTAGTAGCTGGGACTACTGGCTATTTTTTTGTTTGTTTTAGCAGGCCCAGGCTGGGTTTGAACCCATCAGCTCTGGTGCATGTGGCTGGTGCCCTAACCACTGAGCTATGGGCACCTGGTGGTCCCACCAGTCCACCTTTTTTTTTTTTTTTTTGAGACAGAGTCTCCCTATGTCGCCCTAGGTGGAGTGCTGTGGCATCACAGCTCACAGCAATCTCTAACTCTTGGGCTTAAGCCATTCTCTTGCCCAGCCTCCCAGCTAGCAGGGACTACAGGTGCTCGCTACAATACCTGGCTATTTTTTTTTTTTTTTTTGGTTGTAGTTGTCATTGTTGTTTGGCAGTCCCAGGCTGGGTTTGAACCCACCAACTCCATCGTATGTGGCTGGTGCCCTAGCTGCTGAGCTATAGGTGCCAAGCCCAGTCCACCTTTTGAGCCCCAAGTGCACTGGTCTCCAACTGCAGTGATTCTGCCATTTCCTGCTCCTGCTGCCACCTGGGGTGGGACCCTACCTTTCCCTTCCAATGCAGCCTCACCTGGCCACTGTCCTGCTCCAGCACTGTCCCAGGGCCACTAGTGCTGAGGAATCTGCAGACCGCCCTGTGCACACTTAGGGCTCCAAGGACCCTTGGCCTTCTGTTTTGTCCCACTAAACCCGCAGCTGGAGTCCCCACAAGGGGGCTTTCCCAACATGGGGCTGTTGGTATCCTGCCCCCACCCCAAGAAACACCAAAGGCCAGGGCTTATCCAAAGCATCATTTAGGGGAACGTAGGTACACCTTGCTGTGGCCATCCTCACGACAGAGTGTTCCACCTACCTCATAGCACGGGGGTCAGGGAGTTTAAGGAATTTGGCTCAGGGCAGGAACCAGTTTCTTTTGAGTGCTTGGGCAACAACCTAGACACCTGTATCAGTGCTTGGGAATGTTCAAGACCCCAGTTTGGGGTTCAAGCTGTTTGGGGTACAGTTTGAACGGTCAAGGAACAATGTGCTTCACCTTTTTCGGCACTTTGAGCTCGACCCAGTCAGTTCCAGCCTCCTCTTTTTTTTTTTTTGAGACAGAGCCTCAAGCTGTCGCCCTGAGTAGAGTACTGTGGCATCACAGCTCACAGCAACCTCCAATTCCTGGGCTCAAGCGAGTCTCTTGCCTCCGCCTCCCAAGTAGCTGGGACTACAGGCGCCCGCCAACAAAATAAATTCTTTTTTGATTCCAAATTTCTATTGCTACTGAAAGTTCAACACTTGTTCCCAGAAACCACATGAGAAAAAGAGAGAGGAGACCAACCTGAGAAAAGTGAAACCCTGTCTCTACTACAAATAGAAAAACTAGCCAGGCATTCTGGCAGGAGCCTGTAGTCCCTGTAGGGGGTTGAGATAAGTTCTCTTGCTGGCTCGGTGCCTATGGCTCAGCGGGCTAAGGTGCCAGCCATGTAAATCTGAGCTGGCAGGTTCGAATCCAGCCTGGGCCTGCCAACCAACAATGACGGCTGCAACCCAAACAAAAATAGCTGGGCGTTGTGGCAGGCGCCTGTAGTCCCAGCTACTTGGGAGGCAGAGGCAGGAGACTCGCTTGAGCCTAGGAATTGGAGGTTGCTGTGAGCTGTAATGCCTTGACACTCTACCCAGGGACAGAGCTTGAGGCTCTGTCTCAAAAAAAAAAGTTCTCTTGAGCTCAAGAGTTTGAGGTTGCTGCAAGCTAAGGCTACAGCATTCTAGCCTGGGCATGAGACTCTTCTCAAAAATATTTTTTTTAATTAAAAAAATTATTTTAAAGAGTACTTGCGGACCCATCTTGCTGTGTAGGACACTCAGTGCTTTCTAGTATGCTGTAGGTATCCTTCCCAGAGGTTAAGCAGCCTGCTCAGGAACTAGGAAACACAGTCGTGGATGGGCTTCTGGGTTGGTTCTCTTTTTTTTTTTTTTGCAACAAAGTCTTACTTTATCACCTTTGGCAGAGTACCATGGCATCATAGCTCACAGCAACCTCAAACTCTTGGACTCAAGCTATTCTCTTGCCTCAGCCTCCCAAGTAGCCACAATGCCCAGCTATTTTTAGAGATCGGGTTTCACTCTTGCTCAGGCTGGTCTCAAAGTGGTGAGCTTAAAAAATCCACCCACCTCAGCCTCCCAAGTGCTAGAATTACAGGCATGAGCCATTGCACTCAGCTTCTTGGTTGGTTCTTATGGGTCTCATAAGCCACGATTGTCCCAAGAGTTGGGAACTGCACAAGTGATGGCTACACTTATATCTATGATTCCTATGCAAATACAAACCTATCATATAAAGGCTACGGAAAACATTTTTAACAGCTCAGAGTCCTGGCTCAGCACCTGTAGCTCAACGCCTAGGGAGCCAGCCACATACACCAGAGCTGCTGGGTTTGAATCCAGCCTGGGCCTCCCAAACAACAATGACAACTACAACAACAACAAAAAAAATAGCAGTCCCAGCTACTTGGGAGGCTGAGGCAAGAGAATCGCTTATGCCCAGGAGTTTAGTGCAACAAAGTGAAACACTATCTCAAAATACATAAATAAATAACATAAAATAAAACAACCCAGAGTCCTTACTCTTCTTAAAAGGTAGCCTGGGAGCAGCGCCTGTGGCTCAGAGGAGTAGGGCACCGGCCCCATATGCCAGAGGTGGTGGTTCAAACCCAGCTCCAGCCAAAAACTGCGGAAAAAAAAAAGATAGCCTGGGCCAGGCATGGTGCCTCATACCTGTAAATCCTAGCACTCTGAGAGGCCAAAGGGAAGGTCACTTGAGTTCAGGAGTTGGACTAAAAATAGAAAAATTTGCCCAGGTATGAGGTGGCTCATGCCTGTAATCCTAGCACTTTGGGAGGCTAAGGTGGGTGGATTGCTTGATGTCAGGAGTTCTACACCAGCCTGAACAAGGCAAGACCCTGTCTCGACCAAAAATAGAAGACTAGCTGGCTATTGTCTTGGGTGTCTGTAGTCCCAGCTACTCTGGAGGATGAGGCAAGAGGATCGCTTGAGTCCAGGAGTTTGAGGTTGCTGTGAGCTATGATGTTAAGGCACTCTACCCAGGACAACAGAGTGAGACTGTGTCTCATAAATAAAACACAACAGGCTTGGTGCCCATAACACAGTGGTTACAGCACCAGCCACATACACCGAGGGTGGCAGGTTCGAACCAGGCCTGGGCCAGCTAAATAACAATGACAACTACAACCAAAAAAATAACTGGGCGTTGTGGTGGGCAGCAGCTACTTGGGAGGCTGAGGCAAGAGAGTCGCTTAAGCCCAAGAGTTTGAGGTTGCTGTGAGCTGTGACGCGACAGCACTGTACAGAGGGTGACATAGTAAGACTCTATTTCAGAAATAAAATAAAACATAACACAAAACAGGTAGTCTGGCTTCTCTCATATTAGGGTGGAGTGACTGGAAGGTTCAAACGCAACATAAGGGTGGATCTCAGGTTGAGCAGAGCTCAACTGTCTTCCACACTGGGTGCTGCTGGTCGGAGTGATCAGAGGGTAGCCCAGTCACATGCATGGCAGTGTTTGATCAAATACTGGAGGAAGCAGAGTATTATTAGCCTTTTTCCCAAAATAGGTCTAGACAGCATGGGAACATTCTACTCTGCCCCCGTTACAATTCTGGTCACTTTGGAAAACTCTGTCATTATTCTCTTCCGAGAATGAGGGTCCAATTGCATAAGCTCAAAAGAGAAAATGTGGTGAAGGGTGCGTAAGTCTGGAATCAATACAGCATCTGTGCTTTATGGGGTAACTATTTCCTAGCCATATACAGACATCCTTGTTTTAACCAAGCATTCCAGAAGGGGGCAGCACTAATCAAGTATTGTAACTTCATTGCTCTTCAGAACCTAAGCATAAACTACAAATAGGGATGCCTCAGAGGTTCCTCCTTTAAAACAAAACAAAACAAAAATAATCTACCTTGTAGCCTCTGAACTGCAGTTGGGAGAGGGAGGGATTCACTTCCACTTTGCTGCTTTCTTTCCCCTGCGTTCCCTGCGGGATATGTTCAAGCCATATTCTTTACAGTGTGCGAAATTCAAGAAAACCTAATTCTTAGGGGTCATGCTTTCCCCTGAGAGCCTTCAGGAAGAAATTCCCTCTCTCTCTCATGCTAATTCAACCTCCTGCTTATGGGAAAGGGGGCTCTGTACTATTTCTAGAGACTGAGGTGTCTGTCAACTGTCACTGAGGTGCGGACCCAAAGCATGATTAATTGTCCCAGCCCAGTATGTGTCCCCTGCTTAGAGGGTCAGAGAGGGTAGGTTGGGTCCATCCTACACCTTCTTTCTTTTTTTTTTTTTTTTGAGACAGAGCCTCAAGCTGTCATCCTGGATAGAGACAGAGCCTCAAGCTGTCATCCTGCTGTCAACCTCACAGCAACCTCCAATTCCTGGGCTCAAGCGAGTCTCCTGCCTCTGCCTCCCAAGTAGCTGGGACTACAGGTGCCAGCCACAACGGCCAGTTTTTGGTTGCAGCCGTCATTGTTGTTTGGTGGGCCTGGGCTGGATTCGAACCCACCAGCTCAGGTATACGTGGCTGGCGCCTTAGCCTGTTGAGCCACAGGCGCCAAGCCTTCTTTTTTTTTTTGAGACAGAGCCTCAAGCTTTCACCCTGGATAGAGTGCTGTAGCATCATAGCTCACAGCAACCTCCAATTCCTGGGCTCAAGCGAGTCTCCTGCCTCTGCCTCCCAAGTGGCTAGGACTACAGGCGCCCACCACAATGTCCGGCCATTTTTTGCTTGCAGCTGTCATTGTTGTTTGCTGGGCCCGGGCTGGATTCGAACCCGCCAGCTCAGGCATACATGGCTGGCGCCTTAGCCTGTTGAGCCACAGGCACCAAGACGCCTTCTTCATCTTCTTTTTTTTTTGAGACAGAGTTTCACCCTGCCGCCTGGGGTAGAGTGCCATGGAGTCATAGTTCACAACAACCTCAAACTTGGGGGGCTCAATAGATCCTCTTGCCTCAACCTCCCTAGTAGCTGGGACTATAGGCGCCTGCCACAACGCCCAGCTGTTTTTCTATTTTTTTAGTAGAGACAGCATCTCGCTCTTGCTCAGGCCAGTTCCCAACTCCTGAGCTCAAGCAATCCACTTACCTCAGCCTCCCAGAGTGCTAGGATTACAGGTGTTGGGTGCTGCTCCAGGCCCTTTTATATTTAGACAAGGTCGCTCTTTCCTGTGCCACCTGGACTGCACGGCATCATCATAGTTCACTTCACTACAACCTCGAACTCTTGGCCTCAAGTGATCCTCCTGCCCCAGCCTTCCAAAGTGCTGCGGTTCCTGGCATGAGGCACTGAACTCAGCCCCTGCACCTTATTTTGAGGCCAGGCTTGTGATTTCAGCAGTGGAAGCAGAGGATACAACATGGAACCATACATGGCATCAAGCCCTGACAGTCTGCCAGCTCCTTGAAAGCAGGGTTTTGTGCACTGCTCTATCCCTGCTGCTAACAACAGTGCCCAGCACACAGCCGGCAACTCAATGAAGAGCCCTCGAAGTAAATGAGAGGAGGTTATCAGCCTTTCACTCTTTAGTTTTCACTTCCCTCCTCCCCAAATCCACTAATTCCAAGCTACCTGAATGATGTCAGAGCTTTAGGTCCCTCTCCACCTGACTTACCTTGACACTCACCCGTCACTTCCTATTCTAAGACCTCCAGCCAGCATCCCAGTTGTCTAGCGCTCAGTCTGAACAGCCCAGGCCTCGGTTCCATCCACCGTATGACACTGACAGCACAGGTTGGGGGCTGGAAAGACCAGAGTTGATATCCTGATTGTGGCTCTCCCTAGTCATGGACACTTATAAAACAGGAAAGAAAATACTTACCTCATGAATTTTGAGGCTCTTAAGTAATATTTAGTGAAGCTCCAGACATACACGTGCAGAAGACATCCCAGCAATGCTTTGCGTCTAACAGTTTAATTCCGTGTTTGCTAAGCCTCCCACCTGCAGCCCACACCACCGCTTAACATTATCCTAACATCCCTGCATGCACTAGCTGCAGTCCACTCATGCCGCTTCCCCCACAGCCTACGTGTCCTTCCTACCATCTGTGGTCACCCTGTCTCACACACAAGTCACAATTATCACTTGTCTTAAAACTCGTATTGCTGTTGCACAGATTAGCATTGTGCTGGGTATGGCTGACATGCTTTGTAAATGTTGAATAGGAGGGAGGTTGAATTTAGCTGGAAAAGGCCATTACTGAGTCTGCTGATAAAGCCCACCCTTCCTGCTGTACAGGCAGCAAAGCTGTGGGACCCACTGTTGGGCTCTGCATCCTTGGGCCTTTGTGTTGTCTCCATGACAGCACTGCAAGAAGAAGGCCTTGGCTGGCACCTCCTTCTGGCTACCTGGGAGTTGGAAGGATGCCCACTGCTATGTCAACAGCAGCCTGGAGGTTTGGTTCCCTCTTTGTGCTCCTCTCTGCTCAATAGGAATATCCCCCAAGGTTGTTTTTGGCCTCCTGGCATAATGGCTAAACTAGCATTTCCTCTCTGACCTCTTTTGGGTCATCTAGACCAGAAACCTCCTTTTCCCAACATGGCCCATCCCTACCTCCACTACCCGGGTTATCTGCTTCATTCATGTATGAAAGATATAACAGCTGGCTCAGCGCCTGTAGCTCAAATGGCTAAGGTGCCAGCCACATACATCAGAGCTGGTGCGTTTGAATCCAGCTGGGGCCTGCCAAACAATGACAACTACAACCAAAAAATAGCTGGGTGTTGTGGCGGGCGCCTGAGTCCCAGCTACATGGGAGGCTGAGGCAAGAGAATCTCTTGAGCCTAGGAGTTGGAGGTTGCTGTGAGTTGTGATGCCACAGCAGTCTACCAAGGGAAATAAAGTGAGACTCTGTCTCTACAAAAAAAAAAAAAAAAAAAAAGAAAGAAAGAAAAACTAGTCAGGCATTGTGGTGGGTGCCTGTAGTCCCAGCTACTTGGGAGGCTGTGGCAGGAGAATCACTTGGGCCCACGAGTTTGAGGTTGTGAGGTATACTGAGGCCATAGCACTCTAACCAGGGCAACAGAATGAGACTATCTTAAAAATTAAAAGAAACAAAAAAACCCTCTACTATGAAGGCTTCTCAAACCTCAGATTCCAGGGTGTGCAGCTGACACTGCCTGCAGGCTTGGACAGTCCTATAAGTATGCTCCATGACATTCCTGGGTGACCCCTCACTATTTACAGCATTGCTTATGCCCCTATCAGGCTGTAAGCTCCTTGGAAACACAAATAGCTTAAAAAGCTTCTTTGTATTCCCTGGTTCATGGCATGTGGCATCTGTCTAACCAATGTCAGTGGGTTTCCCGACTGCAGAAAGAGTGGTTGGCGATGCCAGAGGATGAGTGGGTCAAACTGTGATGGTCCTCTAAAGCGAGCATCTCTGCAAAAGCTGTAAGACCCCGTACACATGGGGGTTAAGCTGGACCACCGAAGTCTTGTCTCCCTGCCAACGATTTTAATTTCCTCAAGGACAAGGACAGTGACACAGATCTTTGCCACTCCACAGTCCCCAGGCAGAATCAATGCTCCACACATACCTGGTCTTCCTGAGGAAACTTTTGCTTGTGAGAATGGTGTACACTTCCAGTTTTCTATTGTGGCCCTGACTGGTAGAGAAGCCATTGTAGGGTCTCTTAGACTCTGAGATGTAAGACAGGAGGGAATGTGTCTATTACAGACACCACTGACGAAGACGCTGGTGGGGTGTCAGGAAACAGGTGCATTTATTGCACAGTTAAGGAGCCGGGAAGGCTGATCCCATCTCTCCTTTGAGTTTAGCCGAAACTTTTTCTTGTCTTTGCTCTGGTGGTAGCCTCTCCCTAGCCACGCTTTTCCATCCCTATGCAAAGGCTCGGGGTTAACATGCCTTCCACACACCACCAGCAGGCACCTGGACTCCAGCAGCCTTCACGGTCTTTGTGAGGGGCGGGGGCTCCAAGCCTGGTATGGAAAGGGCCAGGCCAGGGCCCACTGCTCCCCCAGTGGCAGGTGACCAAGTGCTATGTGCCTGGAGGCTGGCAAGCCCAGTAAGGGACTGCCTCTTAGCCAAAGGCATCCACCCCCCAGCATGTCTTCTGATGAGAAACACCAGTTTCTCCAGATTTCCGCCTGGCATTTGAGACCCTCAGAAGTCTGGCTCTTCTCTGGCCATTTGTAAAAGTCACCCTCACACACACACAGACTCCCCCTGATCAAAGTGGACTCCTTGATGTTCCACCCTTGTGTACTTTGGTTCCCAAGACCATCCAACCTCGGTACCACTGGGTCCCTGCCTCCCCCAGCCCACCCAGGAACCAGCCACAGCATCACTTCCCAGAAGCCTCCCCTTGTTCAGAGCACTTGCTAAAAACCCACCCTGCACAATCTCTTTTTTTGAGAGAGTCTCACTTTGTTGCCCTTGGTAGAGTGCCGTGGCGGCACAGCTCACAGCAACCTCAAACTCCTGGGCTCAAGAGATTCTCGTCTCAGCTTCCTGAGTACTTGGCACTACAGGTGCTCGCCATGCCATCTGCCTGTTTTATTTTTAGAGACGGGCTCTTGCTCTTGCTCAGGCTGATGTCAAACGCCTGAGCTCCAGCAATCCACCTGCCTGGGGCTCCCAGGTGCTAGGATTGTAGGTGTGAGCCACCACGCCTGGCCTTACCAGTAGCTTTAAAAGAAAGTTGTCCAACCCTGA
>CAUYON010183346.1:0-28416 GCA_963573935.1 Arctocebus calabarensis | reverse complement strand
GAGGACCCGCTCCCCTCCCTCTGTGAGGACCCGCTCCCCTCCCTCTGTGAGGACCTGCTCCCCTCCCACAGTTAGGAGGAACCACACAACACCCACTGTGAGGAGGACCCGCTCCCCGTCCCTCTGTGAGGAGGACCCGCTCCCTGTCCCTCTGTGAGGAGGAGCCGCTCCCCGTCCCTCTGTGAGGAGGACCTGCTCCACGTCCCTCTGTGAGGAGGACCCGCTCCATGTCCCTCTGTGAGGAGGAGCCGCTCCCCGTCCCTTTGTGAGGAGGACCTGCTCCCCATCCCTCTGTGAGGAGAAACTGCTCCCCGTCCCTCTCTGAGGAGGACCTGCTCCCTGTCTGTCTCCTTAGCTCTCTGGCCACTGTCTTTTCTCTGTGTCTGTATGTTGCCTTCCCTTTAGATATGTCTGTCTCCAAATCTTTCCTTTTATAAGGACACATGTCACCCTTGATCACGGTCTACTTTTTGACCTCATTTAACTTGATCACCTCTAAAACACCCTCTAAGATAGGGGGGTTAGGACTTCAACATGTGAATGGAGGGACACGATTCAACCCAGATCATCACTCATCAAGTTTGAGCGTCACAACAGGGGCCTGAGAAACAGCCTAAATGAGTGGCTTCCACCTCTGTGGGAACTGTGTGCTCCCTCCAATGAGGATAGTCTCAGCTCCAACCAAATGTAACTGTTAGACGCCAGCCGACTTTGTGCCTAGGAGGCCAGCTTTTGTGGATTGCTTCTAAGGGCACCCTGCCATCTGACTTTTAGATGGCTCACCCTGTGTTGTATAAAGCAGCAGGCACTAGCCCTGTGTGGCCATTCAAATTTAATTTTTGGCCAGGCACGGTGGCTCATACTTGTATTCTCAACACTTTGGGAAACCCAGTCAGGAAAGTCATTTAAGGCCAGGAGTTTGAGACCAGCCTGAACAACATAGGAAGAGTTCATTGCTACATCAGCAAATAGAAACATTAGCCAGGAATGGTGGCATGTACCTGTAGTCCCACCCACTCAGAAGGCTGATGCAGAAAGATTGCTTAAGCTCAGGAGTTCAAGGCTGCAGTGAGCTATGATTGTGCCATTGCACTTCAGCCTGGGTGACAGAGCAAAATCTTGTCCCATAAAAACCAGAAAAAAAGAAGGAAGGAAGGACAGGGGGAGAGAGGGAAAAAGGAAGGTGGGAAGTAGGGAGGGAGGGAGGAAGGAAATTTTAAAAAAGAAGGAAGGAAGGAAGGGCAGGGGGAGAGAGGGAAGAAGGAAGGCGGGAAGTAGGGAGGGAGGGAGGAAGGAAATTTTAAAATTTATTAAATAAAATTTAAATTTTAAATTTTGGTTCCTCTCACACTAACCATATTTCTGACGCTCAATAGCACAAGGGGTTAGCTGCTGCAGTTTTGAATAGTGCAGATATGGAAATTTTCCATCATCCCAGAAGTTCTTTTGGACAGTGCTGGTTCAGCCAGGAGAGGTGTCAATAGCCGAAGCAGAGGGTGTGAAGAAATAGAGTCAAGATGTTTATTTGCCAGCTCGGCGCCTGTGGCTCAGCGGGCTAAGGCGCCAGCCACATACACCTGAGCTGGCAGGTTCGAATCCAGCCTGGGCCCACCAAACAACAATGACGGCTGCAACCCAAACAAAAATAGCTGGACGTTGTGGCAGGCACCTGTAGTCCCAGCTACTTGGGAGGCAGAGGCAGGAGACTCGCTTGAGGCCAAGAATTGGAGGTTGCTGTGAGCTATAATGCCACGACAGTCTACCCAGGGCGACAGCTTGAGGCTCTGTCTAAAAAAAAAAAAAAAAATGTTTATTTGCCCTGCCACTTTCCTGTCAGGCTGCCTGGCATGGCTGGGACTGTGTTGAGGGCCACAGTTCCTATCAGGGAGCCTTCCTCTTGAGGCCTCCTGGAATCGTTCCCGCCCTCTGGCCCTTTGGGCCTACAGTAATAGTTTTTCTCACTGTTTTCTTTTTGGAGAGCTACACCATTTCTTAACCCTAGGCCCATACTTCTGTGAATACCCAAGCCTCCTCATCTACTTTGTCTGAGAAGACACTCATTCCTGTAACAAGACTCTGCCATGTTGGGACAGGACAGTGTCACCAGATTTTCTAATTTTGCAGGAAAAGCTGGAAATCTAGATTTTTATATGAAATCCAAATCCTGAATCATGACAACCCTCTCAAAAATAATTTTCAAATATTGTTTGAAAACAGGACAAAACTCACCTACCTCTGAATGCAGCGTTACGGCTCACAGCAATAAGCCCTCTGCTCTCCTCCAAGACCAAGTGCCCTGGCCATCATCTGCTCTACTAGAACACCTGCTCAGGTAAACCTTCTCTGTAGTGACCCTAGGGTCATTATGATATCTCTTTGTGATAGCTCCCACACTCTCATTTCTACCCTGCCCAGAAACAGGAAGGGTTACGGCATTCTGATCCCCAGTTTGTTCTCTGAGCCTTGACTCAATGTAATAATTGTCCAATGCTGTGTAATAAATTACCCCAAGTGTAGTGGCTTTAAACAAAAATATTTGTTGTCTTACAGTTTCTGTGGCTTAGGCCTTGAGCTTAAAGCAGGCCAGTGTTTTTGAGTTGTGTCATTTCACTGGAACAACTCCTGGTGAAGCCTAAAGTTGGGAAGTGATCACAATTGTGCTGAAGTGGGTACAGGCAGTCCCCAAGTTATGGACAATATAGGTTTTGTAGGTTTTCTCTTAAGTTGAATATGTATGTATTCATACAAATTCATATATTCATTCATTCATATTTCAGAGCAGGTACATTTACCTATTGCCTATAATAGCCTCTGTTTGTAACTCCAAGTTGTATCTAAGTCAGATGTTTATAACTGGGGGATTGCCTGTACTGAACACCTTCCAGGTACAGAGGACAATAGGGGGAGCCCCCCAGAGGTGGAAGAGGGAGTCAGGCACTGGGGATGTGCAGTAAAGCCTTGGCCCCGCCTGCAGGGAGCACTGATTCTGATTCAGAATTCCCAAGAAAGGTAGCCAGGGTGGGTGGAAGGAGCAGGCAAAAAAGAGTTCAGGGGGCTGAGCTGCCCCAGAAAGGCTGCCTTGGAAGCTGAAGCTGGCACCATGGCAGGTGCCACACTGGAAGGACCATGTCTTGGGGAGACCTTAGCACTTCTACAGGGGGTACTGCAAGTGCAGAAAGGCGCTGAGTTCCACGCTGCCCTCCTCCCATCAGCTCCCTCTTTCCCATCCTGAGGACCTCTACAAGGTGGAGGAGGCAGGGCACACCCGCTGCAGCGGCCCTTCTTTGGGTAGGAAGTCAGTGCACAGCAGGGCCCCACCTCCACTGTCACAGGACCCTGCAGCACCCAGGACAGTCCTCCCCCATCCCGCCAGCCCATTGCAGGTTCCCTATGAGGAAGGACATATTTTCCCAGTTCTAAGTTTCCCATAAGGAGTCTGTTAGGCAGAGGATGGGAGGCAGGGGCCTGCTGCTTTTTAGTCCAGCATTCAGTGATACTCAGGCCTGTGCTGTATCCTGCAAAACCTGACATGGGCAAGACATGACCCTAACACCAGGCAGCTCCACATGCAGTGAAACCTGGGGCCCAAGAGAGGGTGGGGGCCCAAGCTGAAGCTAGAAAGACTTGAGGTTGCCCCGTGGAAGAACACTCTTCATAGCACACATGCTGGCATCCTCACTCTCCCCTCTGCTCTACCAGGACACCTCCCCTCCCCTGTGTGCTCTGAGTGTCCAAGCCCCAGCCATCCCTGAGGACCAGCTCAGGCTCCCTGTCCTCCATGAAGCCTTCTCTGATTGCTCCAGCCTACAGAATTCTGGGGTTGTCAGAAAATTCAGACCAACACTTTCATTTTAACACAGTCTAAGACAAGATATTTATTGCTAATATAAGTAAGTATGATAATAATGGATAACAGTTACTGAGCAATACTATTTTTAAAAAGGGCTAACATTTGTTGAGTGCATACTATTTGCAAAAATCTGTGCTTCCTTGTCACACCAACCCAGAAGAAAGATCTTCTGATATGCTTTTCTTATACATGAGAAAATAAAGGTGAGAGAGGAGTTTCAAAAGCTCATAAGTAAATAGCAGAGCGGGAGGTCTGATTTGGGGCTTCTTGGGTCCAGAGCCAAGCTCTCCACCACCCTGCTGTCATTAGTTACTGTTCCCTGTGTGTGCCGCCCTTCATAGCTGGCTGTAAACTCTTTGAAGACACATATCAGGCTTGTGTCACCAAGCAGACAGCAGGTGCCCAATACATGCTGCTTGGCTAACTGGCTGGTTGGTTGCTTCAGAGAAAGGCCTTCTGAACATGCTGAAATCAAGCCAGCAGCATGGCTCACAGGGCCAGTCCTCAGGGACTGTGCAATTCCAGTCGAGGGCTCCCTCTCCCACAACCTGCTCATTGCTATTCACCTGCAGACATTTAAAGGTCAGGGTAGTAATGTTCAGCCATGAACTTTTCATTTCTGCCAGGATCACAGGTATTAAAGAGGCAGGGTGTGTGTGTGTACTGGTGGGGGTGCAGCTCCTGGCGAGAGAGTGTGTGTTTGCTCCCAGCAGGTTTGGCAGGACTGGAGTTGATTAGGAGATCTTCTATCAGACTCTCTGCTAAAATTCCAAAACCTAAGTGTGCTATGTCATCAGTTTTCTGGATCTGGCACCCCTTCGCTGTGAAAGAAACATCCAATCTAATAGTGAATTCTGATCTTGCCTTTCACCACTCACTAATGATTTCAGGCAAGTCTTAACTCTTTAACTAGACCCAGCTCCTTCTAGGAGGTGGGCAGAAACCTCATCGTCCACTCCTAGATGCCTGCAGGCTCCCACACATTGCTGGACATGGGGAGATGCTCAGTGAGCAGTTGGTGAAGGGGAGTCTCATTCCTGCACCCTCAGGGGAGCTCATAAACCACAGTCCTGGCCATAGCCACCAGGGCATAGTGTGGGAGCAGGGAGGGAGAGGAGGCTTCTTCTCAGGAACAGTCCAACAGTGGGTCATTTTTAACATTTTTAAAGGTGCTGGTGCATTTGACATAATTGTCAAATATGATGAAAAAGACATTAGAAGAAGAAACAAAAACTCAATAGTCAATCTGGCCTTTGAGATGGTCAATCTGGCCATTGTCCTATCGGCTGTCCCCCTAGTCTCCCAAGACAGAGCTAGAGAACCCAAACCCTTCACTCTCCCCTACCAGGAGCAGCACCTCTGGATGCTCTTCCCTCATCTCTCCCTCACTCTGCACTCCAGCCTCAAAGGGTTCTTCTTGCCCCTCATCAGAACTCCTCAAGAACATTGGTTCTGCAAGTGTTGACAAATGCACATACCCACACATATCCACATACTCCACTCAGATACTCCATCAGGACACAGAATATTCTCATCACCTCAGAAAGTTCCTTTGTGATCATAGCAATGAATCCCCCAAACATAACTGTCCTGAATGCAGTTGCACCTGATAACAAAACTTCAAAGTACACAAAGCAAAACCTGACAGAAATGAAAAGTGAAAAAGGTAATTTTACAATTATAGTTGGAAATTATAACATTCCTCTCTCAATAATTGGTAGAAAATCTGTAAGATACAAAACACTTGAAGAACTCTCTCAACCAACTTGACTGGCTGACATTTATAAAACACTACAACTAATATCATCAGAAAGCATGTTACGTTCTTTTAAACATTTACCCCAAGATAGACCATACTCTGGGCCTTAAAAAAAAAAAAAAAGCCTCAATAAATCCAGATGGATTGAAATCACACAGTGTCTGTACTCAGACTACACGAAATCAAATTAAATACATTAATGAATAAATATTTGTAAAATGCCCAAATAGTTGGAAACTAAAGAACACACTTCTAAAGGATCTGTGAGTCAAATAAAAATTCATAGGAAAATGAGAAAATGTATTTGAACTAAATCATACTGAAAAAACAACATATCAAAATTTGCACAATGCAGCTATAGTAGGGCTTAGAAGGACATACCTTTGAATGTTTATATTAGAAAATTTAAAAAGATTTTAAATCAATAAAACTAACATCCATTTATTTGAAAAGATAAATAATGCTGATTAATCTATAACCAGACTAATTGTGAGAGAGAGGAGGTGGGCAGTGGACAGATCTTACCAATCAAGCATGACACAGGAGGTACTACTATAGATCATACAGAAGTTAAAAGGATGATAGGAGAATATTATGTACCACTTTGTGTTGATAAATTTAGAAGCATAGATGAAATAGAAAAATTTCTTGAAAGATAAAAATTACCAAAACTCACAGGGAAAGAAATAGAATATCTGAATAACCTTATAGCTATTAAAGAAATTTCCCACAAAGAAAACTCTGACTAAGCCCAGGTAGCTTTACTAGCGAATTTTATCAAGCTTTGAGTATCACAAGAAGGGAGAAGAATCCAATGTACTCCATCCTAATATGAAGCCAGTAAACAGTCTAATGTATACTTTCATAAGAGGGAAAACTCAAATCAATCCAATGCGGAGGGCGGGGAGACAAGGGAGAGGGGAAAAGCAGGGGGATGGGGGTCATGGTGTATGGCCATGGAGGCAGGACAAAATCATAAGGAGGGACTTTACCTAACAAATGCAAACAGTGTAACCTAATTCTTTGTACCCTCAACGAACTTGAAACAATTAAAAAAAAAAAAATTTGACAATGATATTACAAGAAAATAAAATGACAGACCCATATTTCTCATAAGCTTACGGAGACATTCAAAAAGATGGTATAATGCTACACTTGTTTATAGAAAAGATCAGTCAGGCTTTATAACAACTTATAATTATGACTCCATTTTGTATGTGTTTATATACACATGTGTGTAGATACAAATGCATTTATATGTGGAGTCAGAGGATGGGGGGAGAAAAGAAAATAAAGAAATAGGTGGTGGGTGGTGCCTGTGGCTCAAAAGAGTAGGGTGCTGGCCCGATATACCAGAAGTGGCAAGTTCAAATCTAGCCCCAGCCAAAAATTGCAAAAAAAAGAAAAAATAAGAAATAGGTAGTTTCTGTGCATGGTGGCTCACACCTGTAATCCCAGCAGGATTCTGGGAGGCCAAAGCCAGGGGATTGCTTGCGCTCAGAAGTTCAAAACTAGCCTGGGAAATGACAAGACCATTTTCTACTAAAAATAGAAAAACTATCTGGGTGTTGTGGTGCTGCCTCTACTTCCTGCTACTCAGGAGGCTGAGGCAAGAGGATTGCTTAAGCTGAAGAGTTTGAGCTGGGAGCTGTGACACCACAGCACTCTACCCAAGGTGATAGAGTATGACTCTGTCAAAAAAAAAAAGAAAGGAAGGAAGGAAAGAAGGAAGAAAGGCAGGAAGGGAAGGAGGGAGAGAGGGGAGGCTATATGTTAAAATGTTCCCAGTAAAAGGTGAGATTTAATGCAATTATTTTGTTTTGATTTTTGCTTATCTAGTTTTTTCCTAATTTATTTCTGAAATAAATATTATAGGCTGTATGGACCCTTTAAATTTTTAAATAAAAGGCAGATATGGAAAATAATTTATAAATGAGTATCAATGAAAAATGGAGGTGTGACTAGTTCCGGTTCCTATGTACTGCTGCAGGTGCTGTCATCAGACACAATCACAATAGCACAACGAGGTGACACTAACCAATGGTAAGTTAGGGAATCCAAGCAAAACAAAAAAGACGTGGTCACAGCCAACACACGCCTCGCTGCCGTGGGGACAGCCCACCACACTCGAGATGATTTTCCCTTAGGTAGCTCAATGGTTGTTGACTGGACATGTCATTATTTAGAAATTCTGTCTAAACAACCCCTTCCCTAAAGGGGAAGTTAAAGAGGTTAAAGAATTTTGTTCAGCTGTGCAGCCCCTCTGTTCACATTACTAATGTGTCTTTATCTCCTCAGAAACAGGGAAAACAAATCTCTGTCTACACAGCACTTCCTAAGATGGGCCTTCCCCAACCCCACGCACTGAATGCACAGGAGATTCCTCGGCGTGTCCCACCGTCTCCGTCTGTGGCACCCTCTTCCCACCCATCCACTTCCCTGCCTTTGGGGAATTCCACCTTCCCCATTCCTACAGTTGGGTGGGGCTGCCAATCAGTTCCCCTGACCTTTCCCCCTTGGTCACAGGATTCCGCAGTGACTGCTGAAAGGCCACAGTCCTCCGCAGGATCTTTACCCAGGACACTGAGAGCTAAGTGCTCTGCTTCTCCTCGGAGTTCAAGCTGGGAGGACACATCCATCGGCTGCTAGAAACCCTGGCAGGAGAGGGAAGACTAAGAGAGGGCAGCTGCAGGGGAGCAGCAGTGAGGGCAGGGGCCCAGACCCTGGGCCTTTCTTTCCCACTACCTGAGCTTGGATTATTTTGAGTTGGATTTCTGCTTCTGGAAAAGGAAAAAACCCCAGCTAGTAAGACCCTCGCACACTCGCAGCCTCCTTCCCTCCTTACCACCTTCAATATACCATATCCACTTGGTTCTTTGTTTAATGTAATTTTCTACCAATCTGTAAGCCCCGTTAGGGCAAGGTCCATGCACATTTTATTCACCACTGTTTACCCAACACCTGCCACAGTGCTTCCCCAGGACATAATAAGATATTAATAAATCTTTGGGAAGTGAGAGAACAAGCATAAAGGGCCCAGTGACAAAGTTGTATTGAATTCTTCTCTAACTCCCCCATGAATTTAATTCAGTCTACAGATACTTAGAAAGAGAGGTGTCCTGCTCCTCACCTGGCCCTCCCAAACAAGGTACTTTTTGAGCTTCAAGAAAAGGCACCGGCCACATACATCCAGGCTGGTGGGTTCGAGCCCAGTTCTGGCCAGCTAAACAACAATGACAACTGCAACTCCACCACCAACAACAAAAATAGCCAGGTGTTGTGGCGGGCACCTATAGTCCCAGATACTTGGGAGGCTGAGGCAAGAGAATAGCTTAAGCTCAAGAGTTTGAGGTTGCTGTGAGCTGTGATGCCTCAGCACTCTCCCCAGGGTAACATAGTGAGACAGAGTCTCACAAAAAAAGAAAGAAAAGAAAAGGTGTGTACTCCAAGTTGAGTCATTTTCACACCTCCCGCCCCGCCCCACTGCCATCCTGACGTGAAGTCTGCCACCAGTGTGGCTTTATAGCTTAACCTTCTCAGTTGTGTTGAAAAAGACAAGAAGCCCATGAACACTCCACTGCCATCAGCCCTAGCCCTCAGAACCAAGGTAAGTGGAATAGGTGAGTATTGAGCCACATTTATAGCTGCAAGGGAGCTAAGTAGGGAAGCAAAAGAGATTGTTCAAGAGCAGGGGACTGTTACATTAATACTTTCTGACCTTCCCGGCCCTTTCCTGCCCTTCCCAGGTCAAACAGGATAGTTCAAGGGTCTTCATCAACAATTAGACTTCAAGGAGGGGCTTTGAAACTCCTGGGCCATACCTCACCTAAGAATCACCTGGGAATTCCTGGGCTCCAACCCAGAACTACTGGACCTCTTGGGTGAAAAGCCCGGGAAATTCATTTTCTTTCTCTTCTTTTTTTTTTTTTTTTTTTGATACAGAGTCTCACTTTGTCACCCTCTGTAGAGTGCTATGGCATCATAGCTCACAGCAACCTCAAACTCTTGGGCTAAAGAGATTCTCTTGTCTCAGCCTCCTGAGGAGCTGTAACTATAGGCACCTGCCTCACACTTGTTCAGGCTGGTCTTGAACCTGTGAGCTCAGGCAATCCACCCGCCTTGGCCTCCCAGAGTGCTAGTTACAGGTGTGAGCCACCACGCCCAGCCTTAGGAAATTTATTTTCAACAAGAGTCCCAGGTGACACTGGTGTGGGTGAGAACTCAGGCACCCTTGTTCTAAACCTGAGATTCATCTCATTGGCAAGGGAGGGTTATGGGAATGCTGGACAGATGAGACTGATGGTGGTTTATCACTTAGGTGGACTCAGAGCCCAGAGGAGGAGGACTCTACATGGCACAGAGGGCCCCACGGGGCCACACTTAGAAAATGAGTGAATAACACAGGGACTGTGCGAGGCTGGCTTTGTGGGATCAAGAGGGTAAAAGGCTCCTGGATCCCAAGGGAGGATATGACTAGTTTGTTTCAACCATGAGCTAAAAGATAAGCAGGAACAGTTCCTGGTCCCTCGATAGGGAGGGTCGTTGAGTTAGGGTACCCTATCTGTGGGAACAGAGTTAGGAGAAGAACTTACTTTAAAGGCTGGGTGTGCTGACTCACGCCTGTAATCCTAACACTCGGGGAGGCTGAGGCTGGTGGATTGCCTGAGCTCGGGAGTTTGAGACCAGCCTGAGCAAGAGTGAGACCTTGTCTCTAAAAGACTAGCTGGGCAATTGTGGCAGCTACTATAGTCCCAGCAACTTGGTAGGCTGATGCAATTACTTGAGCCCAAGATTTTAAGGTTGCTGTGATCTGTGATGCCTTGGCACTCAACTCCAAGGCAACTGAGTGAGACTCTGTCTTTAAAAAAAAAGAGAGAGAGAGAGAAAAGAACTTGCTTTGGCCATCAGAGGCCCTCCCGATTTCACCCGTCCCTTCTGCTGCCCCTTCCAGTAAGCATGGCCCCCTCAAGCTGCCTGGAATTCTGTCTGCTTCAAAGTGGCCACACAGTAATGGCGGGTGAGGGTGAGGACTACACTCAGGGCAACAGGCTCTAAAGGGGGAAATCATAGTCCACGTGGACCACCCTGAATCATAAGCTTTGACGCAGAGAGAAAATGACAGAAGGAGCCCAATTTCCAGAAGTTTCTAGGTCCCTGGAAAACTGATGGGTGACCCTGGGCATGAAGCCAGCTGGCTTGCCCCCAACTATTCTCCAGGGAGCCCAGCCTCGTGTTGAATATAGCAGCTCTGAGCTAAAAGCCGGCTGCACAGAGCTAGCAGTCAGCCAGGGACAAAAGCGGAAGACAGCACTCACATTTCCCTCAGCCCCAAAGAGAGAAGGGACAAAACCAGACCCACACTCGAAAAGTCCCCCTAAGAACGGACAGCGCTCACAGAGCATCAGCTGGGGGACCACCTGGGCGTCGCATAAATGAATAAAAGCAAAGGTCCCAGCAAGTTTGGCTTTTATGTCCATTTGTGATACTTTTTTGGCCTTTATGTCTCCTTTCTCCATCAAATCCACTGGCCTGGCCAAAAACGTGTATCTCCCTTAGCGGAAGAGAGGGGGGATGCTTCTCAAGCAGTTGGCCTTTTCATATTCCTGATGCTCTAATTCAACCCTTCCTTGGCGTGGAGAATTTTCATTCATTTATTTATTTCACAGATTTTTCATTGGCCATCTACTATACTCTGGGCTCCACACTGGCACCACGGGGAAATCCAACAGGGAGAGAGGACAGAGGCTCACACAGGAGAAGGCTACTCTGTAATTTCTGAGGCAGTTCTGTACACATTGATATGAAAACATCCTCCACCTAGTTTTTTAAAGTAATGAGCAAAATAGTGTGTTTGAGTTGTCTGATTAGTGTCACAGAGAAAGAAGGGGTGGGGAGTAGGGAGTAGGGAGAGACAAGTGGCTCATTCTGGGCCAACTCTGTCCAGAAGAGCACAGGACAAGTTGCAACTACTGTTGCCTCTAGTTGAGGGGCGTGTGGGGTCCCCAGCTGGGGAGGCTTTTCCCCACATCTTCTTTTGTATTAAACTAATTTTTGAAAAAACATCTTTATGTGTTACCTACCTCTCTCCCTCCAAACATAAAACACTTTTGGAAAAAAAGGAATAAGAATGGGAAAACTCAAAGTCGGGTGGAGGAGACAGACTAGTAATCACGTAAGTGACTTAGTAAATAATGAAATGTTCGTGCGGCTTGTTGGGCTCTTACGGAAGGCCACCTAACCTGGGTGGAGCAGTCCAGACAAACTTCTTAGGTGGAATGATGTCTTTGATTAGCCCTTAAAACACAAGTGAAATTGAAGAATGCTGTACTTCATGTTATTTAGCTGTCAAAAAAAAAAAAAAAACCATAAAGAGGGTCCTTAAGAGATTTCATAGCTCTACTGCAGCCTCTAGGGAAAGTTAGAGGCTGATTTCAGATGCTCACGGCAGAAATGGCATATCCCACACATTCCCCAAAGAAGTTCAGTTATCAAGGAGAATCACAGGCTGGAGCTAGCCCAAGCTGGGTGCATTTAAAGGGAGCCTTTGCAGAAATCATTTCTTAATTAGCATCTCGGCCTTCCTTCCTGTTCCACATCTCCAGCGAGGTGCAGGCTGGTTAAGGCCTTCCTGGCTTTGATTCCTCAGGGTTGTCTTTTAAGCGCTTCATTTCTGTCGGGTGAGATGAAATTTCTACGTTCCAACTTCACAGAGAACCATCCCATTCTCTTCCCACCCCCATTCTCAAGTGACCTCTCAGAACGTGTGTTCTTTACAGAGAGACAAGGTCCTCACTGACATCTCTCTTTCGAGAGCTCCATCAGAATCCTGCACTTGCCCACTGTCCTTCCCTTGGCCACTGGTAACCAAGGAAACAAGATACTATGGAAACACAGGGATGAGAGGCTGGGCAGCATCCTGGAGCTCATCCTACCATCCTTCTTCCTCTCTCCTGGAGACAAGGCAGCCATGGACAGACAGGACACCCACTGGGGCAGGGCTCTGCTTCCAGTGTCCCAGGGACAGAGGGCCAGGGCACCCACATGGGCAGCTGAACAGCTGATGCCGGAGCTTCCTGGTCTACAACCTGAAATCTAGTGCCCCAGAAGGGCCCAGCCCACACTAGACCCTGAATGTAATGCCCCAAATGCCCAGATGTGAATATTTGTGTATAAATGTTTATTCAAATGAGAGAACAGGATACAGATTGGGATCATGAATAAGCAAAGCCCTAAACATAACTGAAATTATAATAAGAAAAAAATTCCCAGGCATTTGCACAGCCTGCAACCCTGTTGAATTTCTCGCTCACTTCTGCCTGCCTCTCTGCCTCCCCGTCAGCCCTCTCTGCCCACCACTAGCTCTGCTTCTCTGCCCCTGCCTCCTGCATTTTCCTGTGTGCCACCCTCCTGCTTCTCTCTCTCCCTTTCCCTTCCTGCCTTCCCCTGGGCAGCTCTCCTGACACTCAGAATGGAGTGGCTGAAAGGGAAAGGTTCTCCGTGTTCTGGTGCCAGGACTCTGCCAAGGCCACTTGCAGCTCTCCGCTTGTAGAACCTCGTCCTTCACTTCCCGTGACCTTCTTATGGCCAGGCCTAGTGTTGGACATGGGGGACCTCCAAGTGAGACAGATGGGGCCCTGGCTGAAGGTCAGAGCACCATGGATGGGGTAGGTGTGTTGACATCACACATCACCCAATCAATGGCTGTGATCGAATGTGAGGACAGAGCTGCCTTTTTGTCACCAATCTTTTGTTTTTGAATCTTCTTTTACATTTGCTAAGTTTCTCATTTGAATTTTAAAATCTCTTTTCCTGTTTCTTACCTTAAATCTGCCTTGGCAGGAATCACCTGTCCTAATTTTCTAGCACTGACTCCCTCCTTTAGAGCGGATTCCCACCTGTTTGGTGACACCCTCTGTCAGTCAGAACCCACTGAGCACAGAGCTCCCCTCAATATAAGAGACGGGCTTATTATTAATCACATCGTGTCCTACAATATTAATATTGTGTACATGGTAAAATACATGCAAAGTAGCATTGAAAAGGAAGTGATAACATGCTGTAATATCTTCTTCTCTAAACCAAATAGAGTCTGCCCAAGCCCTGGAGGGACCTAGTGCCCCTTTGTTCCTCAAGCCGAGGGGGTCAGGGTTTCTTGAGAACCCTGGGAAACTGGGGAGGACCAGAGAGTGACCAAAGCTTGTTTGTCAGGGGTATTTTCATTTCCCGCTGTAGCAAGAGACCACAGACTGGGTGATCAGAAAAGTGCCTTCTCACGGTTTTGGAAGTTGGAACTCTGAGCTCGAGATGCAGCAGGGCAGGTTGCCGCCGAGGCTCTGAGGGCAGCCCGCTCCTCGCCCCTCTCCCGGCCACCAGTGCTCGGCCATCTCTGGCGCTGCCTGCATTTCAGCCCGTCCCCTCTAGCTCTGCCAGCTGCTTCCTGGTCATTCTCCCCGGGGGCATGTCTGTCCATATTTCTCTGTTTTACTTTTTTTCTGAGACAGAGTCTCCCTCTGTCGCCCTTGGTAAAGTTCCATACTGTCATTATAGCTCATAGCCACCTCAGTCTCTTTGGCTCAAGAGATCCTCCTGCCTCAGCCTCCGGAGTAGCTGCGACTACAGGTGCCTACCACAACATTTGGCTAGCGTTTTTCTTTTTTTTTTTTTCTTTTTCTATTTTTAGTAGAGATAGGGGCTCACTCTTGCTCAGGCTGGTCTCAAACTCATGAGCTCAATCAAGCAATCCACCTGCCTCGGTCTTCCAGAGGGCTGGGATTACAGGAGTGAGCCACCATGCCCAGCCCACATTTCCCTTTTGGAAAAATATCAGGACACAGTCATTTTAGATTAGGGCTCACTCTTATGGTGTCTTCTTAACTTGATCACACTATTTCCAACTAATGTCACGTTCACAGGAACAGGGGTTAGAACTTCCACATCTTCTGGGAGATACAATTCACTCATTACAAAGCTAACGGCAAATGGAATAGCAAGTAGGTTCTTTAGCCTGAGGCATGGGCATGAAGCTTCTTCAGCATGGGCAGAAAGGGGCAGCCTGGAGAGGCAGGAAAGGACACCTTTGCTAGAGCTGGGGCCACCACCAGACCACCCTCTACTCCTAGACACTGGGCTCTGGTCAGCCACTAGTTCTTGACAAGTTTCCATTCACCAAAGCAGTTTCACACTGCCTTTTACTCTAAGCTTCCTCCAAACTCTTTGTAGCTGACACTTCTAGAAGATACTCCAACTCTGGAAAACAGGAAATGTTTGTGTTTGAAACAGTGACACGGCCAGGCTGCTCCTGGAAGAACAGGACACACCCTCCCAACTCTGAATTATAAAGAAGGCATATCATGGTGTCTTTTTCCTAAACAAGAGTTGAACATTTGTCACTTGTACTATTTAATTATGACCCAAGAGATTTGCTAACATTGCACATTCTGCTTGAGGCATCTGTTTAACTTCAGTATTAAAGAGACAGTCACTATATAGTTACCAAGTAACAAGTGTTAAACCTCAATAAATAGCATTTTTAATAACAAGGTTCTGAAATGCATAGATCACATCTCCCTGTTCATTCTCTAAGAAAACATTTTAATTATCTATTGACATGTATGGCACATGGAGCAACCGTCTTTTTAAAAGATAAATGGGTTTATAGGCGAGCTGGGTTAATTAAAAGCCAGTGGAGTATTACAAGTGCATTTACTGGGGAATATTCACTGTAGGAGAAGGACGGTTCTTCCACAGTTGTCAGAATTCTGCAAATGTATTGTTTAATAACCACTTGGCACTTAATTACAGTGAGATGGTGAGAGCTTAACTCTAAACTGAGTGCACATCCCTCTTCTAAATGGCTTCTCCTCGGTGACATAGGTTTTCTAGGTCACAACGCACCAAGGCAGGATCCGATGATGTGTGCAATTGCTGACCAGAGGTCCCCGGGAGCCTGCCCTGAGCAAGCACCTGTTCCGATTCAAGAGAGAACACTCAGGTTCAACTCCAGAGGTGAGGCCAATTCTGAGGAAGGTCTGTTTGCAAGAAGGAGTCAAACTCCCACCATGAGCCCTTTACGAGGGCTTTAAAGCCCCTACCTACTTTTCCAGATTCATCCCTCCCCTCCCTGAGCTCTATCCCTCGCCACCAGAGGCGCAATATCCCAGACAACTTGACCACATAGGAAGGATTAACAATAGGCCAGCAGCCACCCTGTCACAATCACACAGCATGAGCAAGAAATAAACCCTCCTTGTCTGAAGTCAGGAAGAATTAGGGGATGGTTGCTCTACCAGCATAAGGTAGCCTATCCTGACTCGTCACTTCCCACAGCCAGTCTCAGATACAGAGAAGGTGCTTGTGATGAATGAACGTGTAAGTCAGTCAAAACTCTCTCTCTCCCTCTGGAATGTTATCTGGTCCTAGGAAATCACACTCCAGGCTTCTGGGGACTTTAAGACACTCTCCCATGATGGTATAAGGAAGACCAGCCCGGAGCTGAGAAGCCTGCATCTTGATTTCTACTTGGAATCCTACAGTGCATTGACCCATGACTATTCTCATGAGCAACTTGGCTTTTCTGAAGGATTTGGGAATAGTCACAGGAAACAATGAACCACTGAGCTGGTGTGTGTGTGTGTGTGTTGGCCTTCCCATCTCCCTGTCACCATCCGTTCTCCTGCCAATCTTTCTTTGGGGGACCTGCCCTCAACCCCACTCTCAGGCCTTGCACTCTGGGTAGCATTTGCCACACCCTCAGTTCTAAACATAGACGTAAATTATCAAAGTCACAAGGCAAGGTAATGATAGAGCCAAACTAAAAGCAAAATCTCCCACCCTTTGGCATAATTCAGTCCTGTTCTGACCCAGTGCTAGGTTCTGGGGACACAGTGAGAAAACTAGATGGGAGTTTTCTGTCAGGGTGCACAGAGCTCAATCTGACCTGTCCCTCCTTCTCCATCCAGAAACCACATCCCCCTCCTCATCACCCTCTTCCCAAAGGCCTCCCCAGATTGCCTCAAACCCTGCTGACCCTCTTCTTTTCTCTTAACTTCCTTTGCCACAGTGCCCAGCATGTGAACAGACACAGGTCAGACAAGTCACCCAAAGGAAGGGCCAGCCAGGGAAGAGGGGCCAATGGCCTAGAAGGGGAAGACCAGCAGGTGCATGATGGCGACGCTGCTTCTGGTGCCCATGGATCCCACTGACCTGGGGGGGCCCAGGGCACTCAGTCAGCCGTCTCCTTCTCACCTGGCTCCCAACTATCCCCCACAGTCACCATGGTCTGATCAGGTCCTAACATCTGGCTCCCCACCTCTGAAGAAGAAAAACAGAGCCTTGGAAGTGACAGGTCCCTAAAACACGCAGCCAGAAACAAAGTCACTGGGGGCCACAGGGAGAAGGACTGGGCCTTGGAGCTGATTGCATTGCCCCTGGCAACCACACGTCCAGCCCGGCCAGTCGATACCGCCGTGCTCACGGGGATGCGGTTTCCTAAAGCACACAAAAGAAATCTATATCGTTCTCAGGAGCAGCCACCTCTCTCAAGGCAACAATGTCCCCTCCCATCTGTGGCAGCTTAATGGACACAGACACCAAGCCCAGAAGGTGGCTGAGGCTCGGACCCCAGACGGACAGCTTACCTGCACACTTACCCTGTTCTCACCCCTAGGGCCAACACCTTTCATCCCTACCAGCGGCATGGACTCCAGACTGAGATGTGCTTATTTTCCGGTCCCTCTCCTTCCCAATGCAGCTGACAATAAAAGCAAACATTTATTGGGCCCTTACTACGTGCTAGGATGCTAGAAAATACTATATATGTATTAACTCATTTAATCCTCAGCAGATCCAACTTGATGAAGCAGAAACACTATTAGCATCCTACTTTTTTTTAAAATTTTTTGGCTGAAGAATCTGAAGCACAAAAACATCAACCAACTTGTCCAACATCACATAGCTTGTTAGTAGTAGAAACAGTCAGTTTAGCCTATTATCATCGCCACCAGGCTATCCCACCCCTCCAAGGACAGGGAGGGGTTTGGAACCAGATCAACTAGTCAAAATCAAAATTTCAGTCCTATCCCTTGCTCGCTCTGTGACTTGGACAAACTACCCAACCTCTCTGATTCTCACAGCCACATCTGCAATTCGGACCTATAGTAGCAATCCCTCTTCTAGGGTAATTCCAAGGTTTTACTTAAATGATCCACCACCCTTTCCAGCCCCACTACCCTTCCTACTCCGAGCTCCAGCAGCACCCAAGTGCCTTCCCTGCTCAGGGCACCTTTGCATGTCTCTGTACTCACTGCCCGGGCATTCTCCACCCCTTACCCTTGTCTGGGGAGCTCCTCTCCCCTGGCCGATCTTGGCTGGATGCCTCCTCCTCTGAGAAGCCTTCCCGACTTCCCAGCTCCAGGTCAGCACTGCATTTCTGTCTAGATCTCCCAAGCCTGGCACGTCCCCACCACAGTGCCACTACAACTGTCCACAGACACGTCCATGTCCACCACCGGGCTGTGAGCTCTGCAAGGCAACTACAGTGAGCCTGACCCACCCTGAGCCCACAGCATCTAGCAAGGTGCCTGAAATAAAGATCAATCAATATTTGTTGCACAAATAACTAAGTGGAAATTTCATTTTGTTTATATTCTTGCTTAGTCCCTCCTTAGATGACAGGTGTCCTGAAGGGAACAGCATGTCTTATTATTTATCACTGAATTCTTTACTGGGCATGGCATGGAAAGGCACAGCTGGGACTACAGTGAGGTCCCAGTGTCACCTTATAACTCCTACAGAGACCCCTTCTCTAGAGAAGGGCTTGGGGTGCAGAGTTAAGGAAAAACCAACTCAGCCCTGTGCAAGTGCTGGCTGGGCCCAGCGCGTCCTCAGTCCAAAACGTCTAATATAAATGAATGGATACCCAAGGGTTGGGCTGTAAATCTCTACCTCTGCCCTGGAGAAGTTCTCAGAGTCACACATAGGCATCATCAAAGCCTTACAGAGCCATACCTATGGCTCCCTTTGGACCTTTCTGTGGGGCCACCCCCACAGTCCATACCTGCTTGGACCCACAACTGCAGGGGTTGCCCCTGGGCTCAGAACTCCTGTGCTGAGTTAGGGCTGCAAAAGAGAAAGGTGCTAAGATATCAGAGGCTGAGCACGGCCCTGTTCCATGAAAACCAAGGCAACAGAATGAACAGTCCATAAGACTTATATTGAAATCAGGCAGGGAAGGAGACAAGAACATTCCAGGCAGAGAAATGGATGAACAAAGCCAGAAAAAGTTTGTTAGAAGCCCCAAGGAAATTAATCTGATTGGAGTTCGGCCTCTATGCCCAGGAGCGCAGTCGAAGAGTAATAGCCCCTCGTATGCATTAAGTCTGCAAAGCATTTTCTCATGCACCATCTCATGTGGTCCTACAACAAGGGAATTATGGTTGTACCTGGGGCAGTTTGCTTATGACAACAGCATGGTTGGATTTGAAGCCTTGTTTGTCTGCTTTGGTGTCCCCCTTCTCCACAGCTTGGGGGTGGCCTCCCAAATCCCCTGTGGCCACCCAGTGTCACCTTATACCTCCTATGGGGAGTCCACAGCCAAGAGTTTTCTGTAACCTGGATTTTCAGACTCTTCTTTAAGAGTGGCTGTGAAGCACTTGAGATTGCAATCTTTCTCTCAAGCAAATGAACAGAGGTCTGGGGGGCAGGAGGAAAGTGGCCTGCTCAGTACTTTGGCCAGCAAACCGGAAATGGAATAACTCTGGCCCACAGGCAGTGCTTTGGCATAAGTGAAAACAGTGCAATTCAAAGGCTGTCAGGCAAACACTGCAGACAGCGTGTCTCTGCTCTCTGATGTGTCCAGACCATCTTCATTCAGCCAGGGAGGGCTATGCCTACTGCCTTTGTCAGCCTGGATGGGAAAAACAAAACGGGATGGATTAGCTAATCCCCTGCTGGTGGTGAGATGGGAGCCTGAAATTCAGCTCTGTGGACTCCTTGGCTCCCGGGGTCAAGGAGTTAGCAGTGCCCAGAGCCAGCCCTGCGCAGTCCCCCAAACTGCTGGCAGCTGGCCAAATGACCCACATGGGCTGGGGGGAGGGGAGGTCACAGCAGGAACGTTTCCATTTGAACCCCATTGTTTAGCCAAATGAAGCCAAGATGTTCCCACTCCCCGCTGGAGAAGTCTGCCCGGCTTCAATAATTTCTGAGTGCTGACAGATAATTCAGAGATATTGGATATTTCACCACCTGGGGACTGCCCTTCACTACCAAAGCAATCAGTTACTGGCCGACAACCAGGGGCCATGCAGAAGCCCCGGGACCCTCACGCCTTTACGATCAGGCTCCAGCGTCCTGGAAAATATTGCTTGAATTTATTTATATAATCACGTTAGGAAGGCGGTGAGTTATTGTGAAGTCAGCGTTCTTCCATCTTCCTTCCTGCTAATCCTTTGTTTGAGATTCTGCTCGAAGGACCCCGATTACTAATGCAATTACACGCTACCTGGTAAAAGGTAATCCAGAAAAAAATTAAACCACTTCACATATTGTACTTTCACTCAGAGCCACCCTTGTCCTAAAACGGAGTGTCGCATGAACATAAATCAATTAGCTACTGACTTTATGACAACCTGCACTGATAAATGCAGACATCTACCTGACATGAACCGCCCAAGTAGTTAAGTCATCCTAAAAGTAAACGCTGCCTCTCGTTGGGAGCACCAGCCCTTCAGAAATCCCTGGGTACAAGCAAACTCTCCATCGGGGTTGGTTCTAATGACAACAGAACACAAGCCCTGTTGTTTCTGTCCTGACAAGACAGGTGTGTTTTGTGCCAGTTATCAATAAAACCAAAAGCTTTAGACTGGCTCCTTGATACTCCTGGGTTCCTTTCTCTTCCCTCACCAGAGAATACGTTTGAAAATCAGTAAAATGGTGCTGTAGACTCTAAGAATACTCTCTTGTAGGGCACAGATGGTGTGGCATTGAGCCATGGAGAAGGACCTATGGTCCTAGGGTGCTGCTTGGGTCTATAATGACCAATATTATAAAATTCACCTAGACACTATTTTGGGGGTACAAATTTTAGATGGACATAGAAACTAACCACACAGGTTTAACTGTAGTCACTGAACAAAACATAAAGTTTACCTGACTTAATAGAATAAAAGTAAAGATACAGAGCAGTGGGAGAGGTGGAAAAAATCCGGAGAGGATAGGGTGGCAAATAATATTGTCTGTGATGAATGAAAGGAGAAATGGAAGTTTTTGGATGTAGCTGACGTTCCACAGATGACCCGTGAAGGAAAGAACAGAAAACAGTGATTTAATATTTGCAGAAGAAATATTATGTGTCTGGAGTGTGGGGACATAAAAGGAAGCCAAATTTTTTATCATGGGAGGAGGTCAAAAGACTGTGTCTTGAATGGATCAATTGAAAAACAGCTGTGTAATTATATTATTTAGATATGTGGATGTACAGGAGGAACTAAAGACAGAAATCATTAAATTGGTGGCTTCAATTTACTCTGGTGTGAGAGGTCGAGACTGGCCAACTCTGGAGGGGGGTGGGTTGAGGAGAGTGGGTAGCAGCTTCGCAGGTGCTGGTAGCATTTCATTTCTTTTTTTTTTTTTTCCTTTGGCCAGGGCTGGGTTTGAACCTGCCACCTCCGGCATATGGGGCTGGCGCCCTACTCCTTTGAGCCACAGGTGCCACCCAAAGTTTCATTTCTTGATCTGGGTACCGGTTACAGAGAGTTCACTTTGTGAAATCATCAAGAACATACCTATGATGCCTGCATTCTCCTGTTTGTAGGGTATATTTCAATTAAAGATGTCCTTAAATAAAAGTGGCTGCCTCTCGGGAGCAGGACTGGGCGAAACGAGAGGAGAGAGAGGCTGCTGTTGCTTTTCATGATCAGCCCAGCTGATGGTTGATTATTTTTAGCCAGATGCATGTACTACTTGGATGAAAATTAATTATTTTCCTGCTGCTTCACACCAGAGCCTTGAGTGACTTCTCACATGTGAAAAGTTCTGTGGCCTACAGGCAAACTCTGAGTGATGTGTTTAAGTTTTAGAGAAACAAATGTCGGCTGATTTGATGAAGTGAGTTCACTGTCACGACAGGTGCTCAAATCAAAGAGAACAAGAAGGGGCTTGGTCCAGGTGGCCATGGAGGCAGTTTTGTCATTACTGAAACTCTGTGACACATTCAGGAGGCTGTGAGGCCTGTGGGAGTCACCTCCAGAGGAACTGAAGCCAAAATGCTGCCACCTTAATTCTTCAAATTCATCACAAGTTTACTGAGGTTTTCTTGATGAAAAATTATGATTTACTCCTAATCCTGCTGTGATTTCTGGAAACAAGTGGGCTTTCCCTTAAGCACACCTCATCTTCTCTGTTACTGCAGAGATATGTCCTTGTTCTGATTCTGGTGGGGAGGCAGCTAAGGAGAACCAGCCTGGACCCAGGGTGGGGTCTGGTTTGACAGCCTCCGATGGGGAGGCAGGGCAGACTCAGCACTGCTGGTTCCTCCGTTATTGGTAAAGTGAACCGTTATTGGTGTAGGTATTGCTTGTTTGACAAATTCATTTTCTGTGAGGGTGAATTTTGGACCCTGCTCATCTCAGGGATTCTCTGGAGCATACTAAAGCCGGGGAGCAGAGGCAGGACCCTGGGGAGGCCCTAGTCCCTCAGCTGTGTGCTACTCTGCTGCCCACAAACTTAGCTGGTGGCTTTGAGCCTGGACATCACCTCCCTGCGGCTGGGTCCCTTCTCTGCTCAACCTGGTGGTTGTCTTGGAGACCAAGAGCTCCGGGGAGAATAGAGGTGCTTCTAGCCCTCACTGGATTCCCTCGGGGAAAAGGGTCTTGTTACCCAAACAGCAGCATGAAACACAGAATTTGCGAGATACATTCATTTTAAGAAAGTTGTTTGAGGACAGCTGGGTCCTCAGTCCATCACCCCACAAGCCCCACCTGCACCTCTAGCCCTGAGGCAGCAAGGGGTGGGTTAGGAGAGGACCACCTACTCTCCTTCCCTGTTCACGGCCGAACTCTGAAATCAAGCCACCTGGATGCAGATCCTGCCTCCTTACAAGATAGCTCTGTTGCCTGTGAGAATGTGTTTACTCCTCTGAGCATCAGTTTACTTACCTGTGAAATAGCAATTTTTTTAAGTACCTAATTTAGAGAGTGGTGAGGCTTCATGGGGACTACACATAACACAGAGCCCTTGGAACAGCTCGTGGCCCAGAGAAGTAGTAACTGCTCTGCTATTAATATCTCATTTGCCCCCTGTAAGTGGGAGCGGCTGGCTAAAGGAAGAGAGGACGTCAGGTCTGCCCATTGCCAGAGCCTACGGGCTGCAGATGAGAAGCCAGTGTGGGTGAGGGGCTGCCTGTTTTCTTGGTCAGTCCTGATGACTTATTGTACCAGCTCCTGGCAAGGGAGTAGAAAGGAAGGAGATAAAAAATCATACCATCGATTTTTCCAGCACGTGAAACAAGCAATATTATTTCCAGATCCATCCTTTTTTTATTTTTTTGAAACAAAATTAAATAAAGTTTAGCTCAGTTTGTCAATTTGCTGAAAATCATCTCCATCCGGCTTTCTCCTTGGCAGTGATGGGGGCTTGTGGAGGATTTTTTTTTTTTAGGAAAACATTACTGCATTAGGAGAAGGGACAGCTTGCAATGATGTTCCAGAATTTTAAGAGATTTTCAACCCAAGGAGGTGTCAATTTGCAAGTCCATTTTCCCTAACCATCAGGTAGGCATTTTAACAAATGGGGGCCATAGGGAGAAAGCCTTCCAGGGGTGAGTTCAGGGCTGCGCTCTGATACTCACAAGACAGTCGCCTCGGTGCCAGCATTGCCCCCCTGCCTCACCGAAGCACTTCTGGAAAACCAGGAGAATATTCCCCTTTTATGTCAATTATGAGATTTTTTTCCTTCTTTCAAAAACAATAAATGTGCTGGTTATTTCAGGTGAGAAAACATAATCTTGAGGCTGCCTCAAGGAGAGGTGTTTTCCAAGCCCAAACCCGCCCAGGTGAGGGGCTAATAAAAGCTTCTGGAGGGGCCGGGAAGGAGCACAGGAGTAATAAGTGGGCTGTCAGTCAATCCAACCAGCGGCACCAAGCACGAGGGGGGTGCACGCAGCTAACTGTCTGGAAGCGGGAGGGTTAATAAGTGCTGGTGCTGTAGCCGCTGGTTTGTTACGAGGAAGGGTCAGTAATTCTGCCCATACTGCCTGGACTTCAACTTGCCCCTAAGACTGATCATTGAAAAGTCAAGACCATGGTGTCAAAGGGACCAGCCTTTCATTGAAAGTCCTGGTCCTAAGGACATGCGCCCTTCCAGGTGACATGAGGGGTTTGTCCTAAGTTTACTGAAATGTCCAGAGTGGCTTCAACAGGGCCAGCACCTCAATTCAGTCTTTCAAAACTGGGTTCCCACAAATTCTTCAATGCCTCAGTAAAGTGTCCCCAACTATGTGAAGACATCCTCAACCTTGGAGCCACAATTAGCCAGTGTCCCCTCCCTGCTCCAGAACATCTCACACACCTCAGTCAACGCCCTGCAGTACCCAGGATGATAATGACCTCTGTGTCCCTCCTGCCTCTCCAGCAGGGCCGGCACAAAGGAGTGAATGTTGGCCAACTGCATGAAGAAAGGGCTCCCAGAGAAATCCCTCCAGGAGATAATGGCAATGTTTTGTCAATAATTCTACCTTGAGTTCATTTCAAAGTGGTTTGTAGTTGGGGAGATTTTAGAAAAATTCAAAATATTGCTTAAGTCAGTCACAGTACATCCATTCAACAGGCCACTATGCAGTAATTAACAAAGATCCAAAGATGTTGGTTCACAGCTTTGAAAGATGTTTACGATGTGTGACTAAGTGGGAAAAAGCAGGGTACAAAACATTTTTTATAACACGAGTCCATTTTTATTGGGGGAAAAGTCTCTGTCTCTCTCTCTCTCACACACACACACACACACAATACACACAATCTTGGGTTGTATCAATAGAACTGAAATACCTGAGGAGCTACAACTGCAATATCAGATTTCTGAAAAACACTAAGGAAATGATCTTTCTCTGGAAAAGATGATGAAAATTGTCAAGGATCCAAAACCACATCGTTTGATTAAGGACGGAAAGAACCGCGAGTTCTCAGGGGATGAAGAGACTGAGACTCGGGCTGAGAGACAGAGGCAGAGACAGCACCCCCAGCGTGAGCTCAGCGCAGGGAGAGGGTCGAGGGGTGGAGGGACACAGGCGAAGGGAGCCTCGGAGCCTGGCTCTGAACTTCAAACCTGACAATTGCGTTTCCCCACCTTTGGCTGTTGGTCTACCAACTTCACTGTTTTGGCAGCTCTTTGTACCTCTGTGTGACTATTTAATGTTTTTCCTCTAAATTGTTTTATTTAAAAGAGATATTTCAAAAGGTAACATTGTTTCACTAGTTATTTGGGAAAACTTATCACAAACAAAACAAGGCGGTCACAAAGACGCAGTTTTAAACATTCCCTCAATGTTCGATTCCAGCTGGATGTCGGCGGTGGGACACTGCACCTAAGAGCTGGTTCCTCCTACAAAGGAGAGATCATGAACTATTAGAGACACATCGCATGCCCGAGGAGCTTCCCTGGCCAGAGACGCATGACAGGGGACCAGCTTGTTTCCCACTGAGGGACCCAGTATAATGTACTGCAACCACCCCCCGCCTCAGCCCTGGGCGGGTAGAGAGAAAAGAGCAGGGACAGGCGTCCAGGACTGGGGGACAGTGTGGGGAGGGCAGGAGGGTGGCAGGCTCACCGAGGCTGCAGAGAGGGTGGTAGTAGACAGAGACAAGTGGGCACCACAGGCACAGGTGAGTCGCAGGCAGACAGGTAAGTGAAGGTGATTTCTCACTGTGATCTTGTTATTTGGTTTTGATTTCTTTGCTTTGTCAATATGTCTCCCCTTCAAATCAAAAGATACATTATGCACACGGGCACACACACGATCTCTTGGGCAACAATATTTGAAACAGCCTTGAAGATGAATGGCCTGGGGTTAGATCACAGCCCTCCTACTTGCTAACACTGTGGTCTTAAGTAAGTTTCTCAACCTTCCTGACCTTTAGTGTCCTCATCTGTGTAAAGGGCACATGGACAGCACCTACCCCACCAGGACACAGGACGTGAGGCCTGCTGCCCTCCACAGGACTCAGGGACTCCCGTCACTGTCCCTCACCTGGCTCTTGAATCTGTGCTCACTCAAAGCACACGTCTCTGTGTATCTTTTGCTGTCTGTCTCTGTCACCGTCATCCCCTTCAGGTCTAAAACAGAAGCATATTTTGTGTCATTTATGACGTGTAGGTAATAGGCTGCCCTTTTCCCTGCTCTTAATTTTAGAAGCTAACAAAGAGAAAGTCCCTGTTTCTAGAAACAAAGAATCTGGCTACATTAGACTTCTTGGGGCTTTCAGCTGATTTCAGAAGTGTATCCTAATGACTTTTGATGGCAAAATTGTTCCCCAGCCCTGGTTCTAACTGCGAGTCTCCTCATGTGTGACTACTCAAAATCCAGGTGCACGCACACACACACCACACACGTCACAGGAAGTACACCAGCAAGGATGGCTCTTTCCTGCAGAGAACCCTCCAAACAGTGACTGGTGGAATGCCCAGAGAGGTTGAAACGTTTCTGTTGAGTTTCATTTATTTGACTGCTACTGCTGCAACTCCTCATAGAAGTCACTAAATCTCAGTTTAACTGCTGCTATTGATTAGGGAGGGCGCAAACAAAGGTGCAAATGAGTTCTGCCCGGCTCCTGAAGTGTCCGTTTGCAGATGGCGCTAAAGACATGATGTATTTGTTTTCGAGTTTGCAGACACGTGTCAGTTCCAGCACCCTCCACCCCTCCATCATCCAGGGCCGCTTTCTAAAGAGAGACAGAAGGTTCCTGCAGGGTACTCACTCTTCACTCATTAATAGTGATCAGTAAACCCTGTGGTGTTCATTAAAATGTTTCTCTGCTGCACAGCAACAGCATTTTTTCCTTTGAAAGCAAACTTTAGCTGCTGTGAGGTCAAAGGAACATATAACAATTATGAAGAAGGTAATCTCCACTGTACTTTTTTATTCTGAGTACGTCCTGGGGGTGCGCAAGCAGTTGTGATTTATTTCCAGGCACACCCACGAGCCTCATTTGAATAATGTGCACTGGGGTTGTGCTCAGCTCCACAGGGGACCTTGCAAACACAGAGCAGGGTAAACAGCCAAAAAGGGACAACCCTCTATACAGAGGAGCCGGTGACTTCTGACCCTGCCTGGGCTTGGTTTTATGACTTTCATATCCTTGAAGTTATTTAAAAGAAGATGAAATATGACAGGTGCTGGGGTTAGCAAAAGCAGTCAGTTGATTGCATTCTGAGCTGCCAGTGGGAGCCCCCTCTCCAAATGTCGTCAGCACATTTGAAAGCATTCGGTTCCTTGCTGTCCTCTGCACTTTCCCCTGACTTGCAGAGCAAATCTGGCATGCAGACAGGTGGAACTGGACATTTGCTTTCTACTGGCCAGGTGCTCTTTTAGGTATGTCTGTACCCTTCAATCTCAGTTCCTGGGGTTCAGATGGGCCTGACTCCTCCCTGCATCCTCGGCACCCAGGGATATGCAGCTGGTGGCTAAGTCTAGCCAGTCAGAGCACTGCATTGCCTGGCCACAGTGATAGTTCCGAGGACAGACGTGTGACTACAGTGGGCCGAGGAGAGCCTCTTCTTGGGCTTGTGAAGAAACTGTGAGGAGGTTCTCTCCTTCTGCTATGAAGAGAACGTCTAGACTAGAGTGACATGAGCCTGGAGCCATGGGGGGAGCCTGCACAGCAGGAGAATCCAACGTACCAGCAGCAGAGATGAGAGAGAAGAGAGAATTCAGGGGACATTGTGTGGCAACTGGATATAGCCATGCCTGAAGCTACTCTTAGAATTTTTAGCTAAACTGAGGCAGTAAATTCTTTGGACTCAGACATATTGACATGGGTTTCCATCACAATCAAAAGATGCCTGATGATGAAGACAGCTTTTTACTGTAACTTGAAGAGCACGGAGACTATTCCCTGCTCCCTAAAACCAAACCATACCCCAGAGTTTGCCATTCACTTACCACTTACTCTTTCTCCTGAAAGTTGCTTAAAATATAATTTGCACATGAATTCTTATCTCAGGGTCTGCTTCCTGGGACCCCAAACTAAGACATGAGAATTAAGCAAAATAACTTGTGGAAAGTATTTGCCAAATTACATCTGCTCAATGAGTATGTTGGTGGAAGAGCGGGAAGCAGAATACTCTCTCATGCTCAATCCAGTATTCTTCCAATTACGACAGCGTTCCCTGAAATGTCAAACATATACCACAGGAAGTCAACAAAATGATTTTAATTATTAGGAATTTTAATATTTTTGAGGCTATGAAGTTATGGCAAGTAAATGCTGTTTCCTATGTATGACAGTGGTCGTAAAGGTTCCCCTCAAATGGCTTTAGGTCCTAAATTGGGTCGATTCTTTAAAAGCAGGTGAAGATCACTATCGATTTATAGTACAGTCTCAGGTCTGGTAGCGTGATCCCTCCCGCTTTGCTTTTATTTGTAAGTAGTGTCTTGGCTATTCGAGGTTTTTTCTGGTTCCATATAAAACGAAGCAATATTTTTTCAAGGTCTTTAAAATATGACACTGGAGCTTTAATAGGCATTGCATTAAAATTGTATATTGCTTTGGGAAGTATGGACATTTTAACAATATTGATTCTTCCCAACCATGAGCATGGT